>SSSI01005564.1:0-18318 GCA_004796505.1 Oryzaephilus surinamensis
CGGGGCTTGAAAGAGGGAGCAATATATTTTCACTCTTTTCCTCCGTTAGTTCGTAATAGTCGTTACAGCGCGTGCGCTAAATCTGCTATACTAGTAAGTTCAGATATTTGTGTCTGTACTACTCAGTTGATATATTTATCTTTTTTCTACCAGTTATTAGAAAAAGATGGAATACATAAGTGTCATATTCCAGTACTATGTATTTAGGAACTCAGTCATTTGCATGAACAAATTTGCCTACATTTGAATTTGTACTGCTACAGCTGCATGTAAATGAGCTTTGGCTACTATTGGCTTTACATTCACACAAGCGTATAAGTGACTGTCACAACCTATGAGGCTCCGCCTTATCGTCACAATTCTAATACATTGTGAGCATAGGGATAGTTCCATCTAAAGTAAACTATTTAATCTATGAGTTCAGTGGTAACGCCAATATAACCACCAAAAATTACTTTTTTGTAATTAAGCAGTAAAGCAACAAACTTTAATTTTCGTTTACACGTTCACGATTATAAACCCAATAACCAAACCAATAATCCCAAATTTTGTTTGTAGCAAATGTTAAATTGCGATTTCATCTTAATTTAAATACTTTTGAAAATATTAGTATTAAATTTTTTAATAGAATAATGTTTGAAAATCTATATAAACCTGGACAAGGTTCCACTACCTACTACCTAGGTGTCCTAGGTTTACGTAGGACAACACCTATACTATATTTACCAATGACAAACTCAACACGTTTTCAAACAAAATATGTAGTTGCCGGGTTCTCCCCGGCTGCCTGGTTTCTTGTTGAAATAAAATACATATTACCTACAATCCTACGAATTGTATTTATAAAGTAACAGTAAAAGTAATGCTGCGATTTTAAATAAATGCACATCATCAAGCCTTTTACATCATAATTTAATAAGTTTTTTTAGAAAATGATTACATCGTTGTGAAAATTAACTGGTAGATATAATATTTACTTATAAAACTACAAATATAAATGTAGTAAATGTAAAACAGTTAAATGACATCACCTAGTCTAGTTTTAAATTATAAACAAATTAGGTAGGTATACAGAAAATATGAGTGATAATTTGATATTTGCATTCTCTCTTCTTGTTGCATGATTCAATTATTTAATTATATGACGGAATTGATTAAATCATTAAAAAGTAGGCCGATAATATGGTACTTTTTATAGAAACCAGGCCATTTAAAAATTTATTACTTCTCTTCCATTTATATAAATCACGTCTTTCTGAAATCGATTCAATGGTTTTTAATGTACCTTCCCATCAATGAATATCTGGTATGTACGTTGAATATCGAAAGAAACTGCACTTGAAACTTACTTTCTACTCTATTATTTTATTTACAATTTCATTTGATTAAAATTTGCTCTAAATTTTACCGGTTATTTTAATTAATTTTTATTTTATATCTGTTGTATCTTAGATAATAACTTGATGGAAAGGTGAAAAGTTTGAAATAATTAAAAATTTATAAAGTTGCTTTATACGCGTATAATACACGTTGATCTTTTTTATTCTTAATAATTCTACAGAGTTGAAGGTAAATTTTAATAAACTTCAACCAACTGACGTAATTTTTTTTATAAAAGCTTCAATTTATAATATGACGTGATTACTGAGAAATTATTATGAACTTTTGTTAAATATAAACCTGTATACGTTGTCGGATATCTCAAATATTCGATTTTGATGTATACACATAAAACTTTTACTTCAATATTTATTTATAATCAATCTTTGTGTATTTTGAAATTAATCAATTTCTTGTATTTGTTGTGCTTGATATTAGTTAAAGAACAAATAGTAATTGTAAATAAGGACTTATTGTTTTACAACTTATAAAAACGTTTTGCAAATTTGCAATAGAATTGAATAAACGAACGACCAATTTGCTTTCAATTTTGTGTATAGGTCAGTAAGACGACAATTCCAAATAAATACAGACGATACGAGAAAAAGTCAAAACACAAATGTCGTCCTTTGCTTATGCACCTTATTTGTATATTGCATTTCATACATATAATAATGCAACTTCCCTTTCCTGTGTACCCATTTCAAATTAACGTGATTTTGCCATGGCCTAGAACGTGACTTCATCTTTCAGTTACAAGAAAGTAAGCGCAGATTATGACCTCATGCACTTATCTCGATATACAGTGTATTATATTAGTGTTTTTGGGTTGATTTGAGACATTTCTATATGGTAGATTTCGAATAATAGATGGGCGGGCATTATCTTTAAATTAAAGAAAAGTTGGCATAAATTACAGCATGGGAAACTCATCGAAAGTGCTGGCAATTTTTAATAAAAGTGCATTATTGTATTTAAATTTCACATATTCCAATTCTTATGAAAAATATTCAGAATATTGGACCATAATGTGTGTTAATTAAATTCAGACTTTTTATTTCCTGCTACACTTACATTTAATTATTTAGCTGAGGATGTGATGAGATAATTAAATGAAGATTAATTAATTAAACGAGATTGTTTTTGATAGATTTTATTATATTCACATCATCGATATTTAAAAGTGAAAATTAAGCCAGTGTTTCGTTTATTTAACTGAAAATTTAATTAAAATCGTACCATTTCCAGCTTTGCATAATCAATTTTCCGAAAAATATCCAATAAATTTCACATTTTAATTAACTTGCACGGATGTTGGTGTTTTCTTAGAAGATCTCTTATGAAAACAAAACAGTTATATAACTTTTTATCATTTGCACAAAAAAGCAGTTTCATTTCTGTATAATAATGCGTGATTTACCAGAACTCTCGGTTTCAATACAATTTTTTAAAATTGTTAATCGTGCATGTAGGTATAAAGTATAAACGAAATCATACATATAAACAATTTCATGCACAAGCTTCCTATATATTTAATGAAAAACAGTTAAGTTTAGCTGTTGATTTAAATAGAATCAAACAAGTAGCATATAATTTTACCGTTTCAATTCAATGTTTTAAAATGTCGAAACTGAAGCATTTTATCTTGAAAATTTTTGTATACATAAAAAATTAATATTCACTGTTAACTTTTAACAAGCACGATTTTGAAGTCATTAATGAATTGCGAAAACAA
Source organism: Oryzaephilus surinamensis (assembly GCA_004796505.1). Taxonomy (NCBI): domain Eukaryota; kingdom Metazoa; phylum Arthropoda; class Insecta; order Coleoptera; family Silvanidae; genus Oryzaephilus; species Oryzaephilus surinamensis. The sequence continues at coordinate 3,116 of SSSI01005564.1, forward strand.
TTAGCAACGAAAGTTAATAATTTCATTTAACGGAAATCTAATTTTAATATTCAAATTATGAGTTTATTGATTTCAATTGAAGAAAGTGGCATAAAAAAACCGTTGCAGAAATGTTTACTTTTTAATTTTGGAAAACAGTGTGCATTACGATTTTCGTTCGGATTTTTTTTTATTTTTTATAAATCGTATTTAAAAAGTAGTGCACACAGAATTGCGCTTAAATAAATTTCTAGAGCGAAAAATATGTTCTAAAAATGACAAATATATTCTGACTAGACACCTAATTTGTCTTCGTATATTTCGTATGTCATGAATTTAAATAAACTACAAAAAGTTTGCCATCACATATTATAATATACAACAGAACCGATTCACATAAAATTTTAATTTACTCATGTTTGTTTGAGTTTTATTTTTAAAATTCCTTCTTCATACAAGGATATGACCTAAATATTGTTTTTATGTAACAGCTTGTTATAGCTATAGAGAGTTGATAAGTAGGAATTATTTTATTAATAATAAATTGTGTTATTATGTTATAAAAATACGTATATATGTATAAAGTCATTGAAAATCTTTATCAAATTTGTGAAAGCAGAATAACATTTATTAGAAGAATTTTTTTACTATGAAGAACTTAATAGTTTTTAATTGTTCTTTTATTATAAACATTAATTTAATAGCATAGAAACAACACATTTTGTACTTTTAAAAGTTAAGAAGCTGCATTTAATCCGGCTTTAATTGTATACCTAATTCATAAAATTTCCAGTTGAACATATTTAAATTGAAAAAGTTGCAAGCTTTTAATCAGATTTACAACAAAATTTAATTGAACAAAGTTTAGTGCACAAATGAGTAATTAGTTAATAAAGAGGTAAGTATGTATTTTGTTTTCATTTTCGTTGAAAATTCAATTATTAATCAAGTCAATTGAACTGAAAATTAATCCTTTCAAATGGATTGGCAAAAGTGTAAATAAAGTGAAGAATAGCACAGATTGTTGGGTGTTAATTCACCACAATAACATAACAAGACCACCGTTAGTAAGCGAGCCACAGGTTATGTATGCCATCGGGTCAACCATAATAAGAAGCATTTGAACGAGTGTCCTTCCCGATGTCGTTCGATAAGACACTTCTTTTGTCATTTTATTTCCTCAGACATCTCACTATCAACTATAAATTTTCGAAACGTCAAACATAACTAAAACCCTTTAAAATGGACAATTATTAAAGACTTTATTGATGTTTCCGTTTGTTTTTCTATTAGAAATGCCCATTTACTAACTATCAGTTCATGTTCACCCATGTTTATGCCTGAAAAGCGATTACGTTGATATTGTAAATTGAAATGTTAATGTTTTGCGATAAATTGGGTGAATTCCATTTTAAAAAATATTGTCTGAAAGTTCTTTAGGGCCGTTGTTGTTTATGACATTCAATTTTATCTTTTGTTTGTACTTAAATTATTTTAACATAAAGTTAATTATCAATTTATACTACACAGTAACATATTATTCTACTTTATATAATTTGGTAATGGATCTGAATCAGTGCATATCTAACATTTTAGATGAGTGGTATTTATATAACATAGACAATTTGTTTATGCCAATTATGAATAAATGGGCAGTTAATGAAAAATCGTATATTTTTCCGAAAAGGGCTTGAATGCTGGAAAAATTAAATGCTACAATGTTAAACTGTAACGATATTAAATACTTTTTCAATTGCATGAAATTGTTGCATTATAATTAAGTAACTTTTAATTTTATACACTTTTAAGTGCTTTTATAGTTGTGTCAGAGTGTCTTTTAATCTATTAGCCATTCGGAAGTCGAAAAGCATAAAAGTAAATAATTATACAAAACGGATACTGCAATGAAAATGAAAATTTTATAATAAATTGTCGGAATTTACAACAAATTCAATTACTAGTAAATATTTAAGGTATATCGTAAATTTTACTTTCAATTTTTCTATTGAAGTATTTTTCCAAAATTGAAAGTTGTTGCAAATATTACGGACTATTCTAAAAAAATCTGTATAACTAGGTAGATTATAAAATAAAAATAGTAATTTATCTAGTGCTAGGTTAATTGGGCTTTGTTAAAAATTATACTAAATAAAGTGTTTACAAATTAGTGTGTCTGTGATATTAATAACTGTAATAGATTGCAGACGTTCTCAGTTTCGGGCACTATTTAGCCTACTTCCCATTAAAAATAATCACATCGTTTTATGTTTTCTCTAAAATTCTTTATGAAGTAATATATTTTAGGTGTGTATAGCGAATTTATATTCCCATTAAGCTTGTTAACGTAAGCATTGTCCTTTATGTTTACAAACTAAACTTTTTTTATTACTTTCATATATTATTGTCACCTGTATGTTTATAAAATTCCCCAGAGGCTTTATTAATCTGATTTATGAGCAGCTCCTGTCTGCAGAATGAAAATTGATTGTTATTGGAATTACAGTAAAATTACGACAAAAGGAATTTATCCATTTGATTACATTTTTATCGACAGGTAATTTTTACAATTCAAAACCAAAATTGTTTCTTTTGCTTTACGTATCAAATGATAATTAAAATCAACAATGAAAACATTCAATCATCTTTTCATTTTGTTCGAAAAGGGGCTGTTTTTGAATGAATACTAAATTCTTAATGGCAAAACAAAATGAGTAATTTTTACTGACAATTATTTACATAAATATACATAATACAGAAGACAATGATATAAAAATACCAGTACGACACCCATATATGTGTCATTTGTAATGTTTGCATTCTAGTTAAACAATTTACCGTACTAAAAATGTTTATTTCCTTTTGTAAAATCAGGTAGACACAGATACGTAGAATGTACAGGTAAAAATTGCAATTATAGCAAATATACTCACCTCTATCATTATTCGTTCTACCGGCATTTTGAATGTCCAATGCCAAAAGACAATTAAATAAACTTAAACTAAAACTCACAAATGTATTTAACTTCATTTTTTAATAAAAAAATTATAACAATTTATACAACTACACGAAAGTGATAGAAAATCAATATATTGGGAACGATTATCGTCAATTATTATTCTATGTTGAAGAATTGTCCTTGACGAAGTTCATCTTGAGCGGTCTTGAACTTGTAACCACTTTTGACACTGGAACGGCCTTTTTTGGTCTGTTTTTTTAAATTGTCTTCCGCGTGTACAATTGACAGTTTGAACAAGGTGGTAAATAACCATCAGTGAGGAAGGAGCCGGTAGAGACTGAAGACTTGTATTTGTTGGTTTGGTCTGTCGGCCACCAGAAGATCTCAAGTAGGTCACTGGGACAGTGTAGCGGTCTTCCACAAGCCCCTCCTGATGGCATCACACGCACACATACACACATACACCTGTTATATTAACCAGTGGTGTCACTTGTAATAAAAATTATTTATTCATTCGTTCGAATTTGGGCTAAATATTGGGAAGCTTTCGCTAAATAAGCATAAATTTTTCGAATTTTTTCCAAATTTTTTAAGCATTTTACCAGTTTTCATAAAATGGATATTGGTTTCACCCATTGTCTTTCACCACATTGTCTTTCAGTGTCAGAAAAAGTGTGTGAATTTGCAGAAAGCTCTTCCATAAGCGCGATTATCTTTAAATGCCTAATTGGAACCGTGATGAGCGAATGAGACCACGATGGAAAGAGGCCCTGGCCCCTCAAACCAGTTTCGTATTTGTGTGCTGCAAGAACTGGGAATGCAACAGCACCGATAATATACGAAACTAACTTACAAAATGTTCACTCAATATATCAAGTTTTTCATTTCATTTTTATTGGTCATGTTTCTGGTCCAAATTTTACATGTACACATTGTAAGCGTGTTTTTGGGCCGTATCTTTACACTTTATGGGCACATATTAGCAATAAAACACGGTAATGCAACAAAGAGATTTTTACATTGTAATGAATGCTAGTTTCACTTGTTTACCAACTATTTAAACGTTATTGTCAGGATATGCTAAATAGAAAATCAGAAAATTGCTTATTTTCAGTAAACTATTGAACCTTAACGATTTATGTATCATTATGTTTTATTATAGCCACTTTCAGCTGGATTCTACTTTCATGTCCATCTGTTCCATGTTCTCCAATTTGTATTTAATGATGTGTAATATTTGTACTCGGGTTATTTATGGTGGATTCCATTAGAATTTTAATAATTGACCCACCTTCTCAGTTCTCAGATATAAACTAAATTTTGTTAGATTTAATGTTTCGTTTTGTGCACTTTATCGGTTTTAATAAAGTTATAAAATGGAAATAAGAACAAAATGGGAACATAATATAAATATTTATAGGAGCGTATATAATATAAATATCCATCATGTTAATTTTAATAAAAATATTTCCAATTGTACCACATAGAAATAATTATTATAAAGATGTTCAATTTTACGGTTTAAAACATGCGCGAAAAAACTGAAATATGGTTTTTTCCAAATAGAAAATAGAATTAAGTACATTAAATGTAAACATTGAGATAATTTCATGCATTGCAAGTTAGTTTTGAACGTATACGAATACATTTAATCGGAATTATCATTTCTAGTAGCTTTTACAATTTGAATTATTAAGGTAAGTTACAATTTATTTGACATAGTTTTACAATGAACCTTTTTTTCAAATTTAACTGCAATTTACATATTTACATTAACATAAAATTTAATAACGAACAAATCGTTCTTTATATAATATTTTATTATGTATGTTATTATCCAAACCATATTAACAACATCCGTTTATAATATAAGTTTCTTCTGTAATAAATTATTTAACATCATCAGTTTCAGAGAAATTTGTCAACATTTCCATTTCAATTTTTAAGTTTTCGTTACAAGCATTTAATATATTATTTAAAAGAGAATTTTTTATATTTTTATTACACTTTGTATGTATTATAGAATAGTTTCTTTATAAATTTACTAAGTAAAGTAGCGCACAATTATTTTGATGACAAATATAAGCATGAACGTGAGACCAATTTATTAAAATATTTTTATATGTACATTGAGAGAAAATGTATATAAAAAAATATGTTATAATTATGCATATCTGCATGCTTTCAATTATGTTGCGAGCAATATACATTTATTACGGATGTTGTCCTTAATGTGACATCAGAGAGAAAAAATGTTGGTTTAAAATAACAGTCTTTTATATTTATAACACTTTTATAAGTGTACAATAATAAGCAATTTTATATTATTACTTATTTACTCATTGTCGTATTATAAGTATATTAAAATAATTATTCAAGTGGGTGCTACATTTTAATTTCTAATTAAATTCTATTCACATTTCAAGTAAAAGTTCTTATTATCATAGTCATAATGGCCATACCATCTGTTGACATATTTAATATGACAAAATGTTTAATTTTGTATTATTGATACTTGTACATATGATGTGACATACTTTTTGTTGATTTTTTTTAAGTGATACTAAAATTCAATGGCATTTTCATTGTCTAATAAAAATCTCGAAATAAAATTTTGTGATTTCACTAAGATACACTTTAAATACGTACGAGTACATTACTTATATATTATGTACATAATAGTAATACAAGTAATAAATGTGGATAATACATGATGAGTCAGAATAAGATCTGGATTAATATCCTTATACTATGAAATTTTTAATTAGTTCAAATTTACAGAATAAAAATCAAAGTAAAATTATAAAATAAGAACATCTAAAGGATAATTTGCCTTTTCTTCTTTTCAGATGCTGTTCGTTTATGTTTAAATTTTCTTTGTGGTATATTCACAATAACTTCGCAACTTTCATGCAAAATTATGTGAAATATTTTGTTCTCGAGAAGAAACTTAGACAAAAGGATGCGGAATAAGGTTCTTATTTTTTTTTGTTTTAAAAATATAATACTTAAACTTGTCGAAATGTACTTAAAATGTCGAATTAAAATTTTATTTTAAATTTTCATACACTTCATATTTTATCATCTTCATATTTTTATAACTAATACGAGTATATGTATATGTAACTACTTAAAATATTTCTGTGTTGCGGTTTTAAGTATGAATAAAATAAAATCAATTTAAATAAATAAAATATCGGTATATACTTAATTTAATAATTAATACTTACATAAACAATACAAAGATGCGAAAGATAATAAATTATAGTGAAGGTGATGGACAAACATAAATTGCGTCTCGATCCATTGCAGATTTAAAAAAATTATTGTAAAGTTTTTATAAAAAATTAAAAATGAAATTAGAATTATTTCTGAGAGTGTAAATATCAGAAGAAAGGTAATGACTCCATGGAATGGTTTCAGTAGTTATATTATTAGGAGTGGAAAATGCGAATACCTTTGTACAAAAATTGTATATACATAGAAGAAATTATGCTCGATATGATTTTAATTATTTTATTAGAAAATTCCCAAAATCCACCAAAAACTTGTAATGGGCATCTTTTCCCAAATTTTAATAAAAGTACGTGGGCTGGGCTGGCTATCAAATATTTTTAACATTATTTTATTTCATTACTTTAGTTATTTCGGAAAAGTGAATCGTGATTAATTAAGCAGGAATATTACAAACATAATTTGTTTTTAAAATACTCGATCGGTTTTAATATAAATAAATAAACATATAAATTGCATAGTACACAGTAACAATTGTTATCATTAATTAATTAATAATCTTAATCTTATTATTAATCTTTTTCTATTGCAGATGATTTTTTTCATACTAGAAAAGAGACACAAAAGAAATACCTTTTATTATAAAAACAAATAAATAAAAACGTTTCTTTTTTTTAGACATAGGTAAGTATAGTAGTAATAGTCGCTTTTGTTTAAAATTTATATTGATAAACAATTTATATTATGCAACTAAAAATGCATCTTGACTTTTTCGACAATAAACATTTTAATCTTTTATTAACTTGTTCCGGCAAATTAATTTTTTATAAATAGTTTCAAGATTTTAAAATGTCACAGCACAGGCTTGTCTATTTCTATTTTTAATAACTAAATTATCATGTTATGAAAGATTTTATTAATCATGGTCAAGTTCATCTCTTTTATTGACATTGCAGGTCGTCGTTAAGGTAAAAATGCTAAATATCGTTTATTTATAATTTTATAAATATTACTCCTACAATATATTTAGTATTGTTTTACAGGAAAGAGGGAACAAAATTAATTAACGACGTTAGAAGTTTCATATTTAATAAATATATTTTTACAAATGTACTAAACATTCACCAAACTGATATGTACATTAAATTATACATTAATTTATTAATGTAGTATATATTTTCCTCGTTTTAATTGTCAACAGGCAAAAGATAAATTATTTATACTTGAGTTAATTTAACTTTTCCTATCAAGAATTTATTAATATTTATACAAAATGAGCAGATGTAAATAATAATATATTTTTCCTAAAACATATTATCTAAATTACATATAACATATAACATAGATTAGATTAATATAGCGTTCACTATCACGTTAAGTATTTGTCTATTGTCTAAATAACTTAAAAATATTATTAAATAAAATATTTGTATACAAGTACTATGAGAATTGTATTTATGTCTCCCTTAAGATTGCATGCCACATTATTAACAAACGGTATATTTTGCAAAGTAAATCAATAATTTTATAAAAACTCACACGAAAGAGTAAATTTATTATAGAAATATAAATTTTTTCATGGTCTGTCATGCAGTTAATTATATTATATTGAATAGCTGAAATGCAAATTTATTAAAATAAGTAGGAACATCAAATGGTTTCTAAATATTGGCAACTTAGGAGAAATTCTTTTAAATAATTTCATCTTTAATTACGTAATTTATTAAAAAAGAAAAATACAAACTGAAAACGTCTATAATAATATACATTCAAAGTTGTTTGTTTAGCATTTCACTTGAAATTTTCATGCCTTTGATGTTATAATGACAAAAATAACAAAAAAGTACTTTATTCGTTTTGCCTGATCAATCTTCTCTTCACTGTCATTGTACGTAAAACACTCATTTTTAATTAACTGTTCACATAATTAATTATACCGACATGAATGAATCATTCTTTCATTACTTTTGATTGTTTTCTTTCATTTTTGGTAAAAATTATTGTTTACATAAAATTATTTTATATATATAATGTATGTATATAAAAAATAGAAAATCACAATAAATCGTTTAAAACTGTAAAATTTGATTAATCCAGTCTCTAAATTCGCTTATTCTTGTGTAAACACCGGGCTGATTCGGTTCGGCACATCCAATGCCCCAAGAAATAATTCCAGCTAAAAGGAAACGTTTATCCTGTCTTTGTATCACCATCGGACCACCAGAATCGCCCTCGCACGAATCAAAACCACCCCTTCGCCAGCCGGCACAAATGAAAATATGTGGTATATGTTCAATGTAACCAGCCGATCTGTACATCGATTCACATACGGAATTATTTATTACCGGAACGGACACTTCTTGCAGAACACTTGGCAAAGGACCATCTAAAATTGAAATATAAATGAATGAATTTCTCGAGTACACTGTTCCAATATTAATTCAAATCAAGAAGATGTTACAATTTCATTAGTTTGACTGAATTTACATTGCATTTTAGATTCTAATACGAGCTTTGCAAGAATTAAAGCAAGTTAAACACTACATATTACTATGATTTACAATTAATATTTCAAATACATTGAAACTTTAGACAAAACAACAAACGTAATGTTTGTTGCACACAAGAAATACTCGTAAATTTATTATAATGAATTTAAATCTTTGTTGCACCTCTTTAACAAAAACTAATTACTTCAATGGAAAAATTTAACAACTCATTTGTTATTTGAAAACACATCAATATGCCAACCAGTGTCCATAATTTTCCAACATTATTCATCATAATGCAAAATGTAAATTACCTTCATAAAGTCGGCCCCAGCCAGTAACATATGCCGTTCTGCCAACAAAATTCTCATCAGTTTGTGGTACACATACTGGCAAAATGTTTGGCTGGAATGTGACAGGTTCATAGAAACGTAACAGTGCTAAATCGTATTCGAAGGTTCTTGGATCGAATTGCGGATGAGAAGCGACAATTTGTACTCTTCTCTCCTGGTGCAGGTAGGGCTCCGCTTCCGTGGACAAGTCATGTTCTCCCAAACGCAAAAGTAGGTCACTGGGTGGCACACTAAAAATCGATTACATATAATTATTCAATGTTAAGTACACATTTTGTACCTACAATAATTGTAGTATTGTTATTTGTTCATCTCGTGAGTATTGTGAGTTAAAATTGATGGGGAAATTAGACTTAATCAGAGTGTAATTAATTTTCAATTGCCAATTAATCATTAATACACACTGAATACGGATTTGTTAATTGACTGCCTATTGGCACTTTAAATAAATGTGTATTGCTAGTATTTGGTAATTTTGTTGTGCATTTTGGTGATTGATGAGCTTTGTACACTCGTGTATTTTTTTTAGTTAATTTAACATTTTAATTTAGAATAATTTAACAAATTCTGGTATGTGGAGAAACGTAATCGTATTACTAATTTCCACGAAATGTAATAAAGGTAGCGGTCAAGAAATGGATGTTTGAAAAATCGGAAACTGTACGGGAAATTATTTCCATTTAGATATAAATGGGACGGAAATCGAAACTAACATACATATCATCTATTAAATCAATATAAAGTGCTTTACATGGTGCAAAATTTCATAACGTTAAAAAAAATTGGAAATTTGATATTTTACTCACTTGTCGACACAATGGGCTGCTGTAATGGCCCAATTTTCATTCAAAAGTGCCGCACCACATTTATGTAAATATGTTGATGTCCTCCATTGTCGTAGCGAAATTTGCCAGGGCCATTTTCCGAAAGAGGATTTTTCACCACCCACAATTCTCGCCTCGGGAAACATCCTCCGACCACATACTGTTGCCAATAAAATTGCAGAACTTACATTTACCATAATAAACACATAATAAATCATAAACAGTGTAAAACACATTAATTGCTTTGAAGAGCCTTTTTTTGACGAAAACAAACAAAAATTTTGTTGGGATTAATCGAGGGCTTAATTTATTTGTATTGTTTTTAATAGGTTCATACAAGCATGTATTGCGTGTTTGTATAAAATATAATAAAATCGTACTTTAAAACTGAAATCGTATATAAAATTTCTGAAAATATCGATTAGCTTTTGAAAATTTATTTTAAAAGAAAAGAATTAAATGGGTGTGTATCACGGTGTTGAGAGGCAAATTTGGGTGTTGTAATTTAAACTGCAAGCTTCTATAACGGCAATTTGTGAAATAAATAAACACAAACACGTAATCACTTAGTATTTTATTGCAATTCACTAAAGTATATTTGTATTTAATACAATAATAATCTTGGACTGAATTCAATTACTTAATTCGAACGTCGCGTTTTGTTTTCAAAATCATTACTATATAGTTCTAGATGCAAAACTTGTTTTGTATTGTTTTATTATCTATTGTCGAGGTTGTAGACCAACCAATGGTCTTCAACTTACCTTGAAAGTTCAAGAACCATGCATAACAGACACTAATTTAGATGAATCTCTTTGAAAATCTAGGAAGTAGGTTCATTTATTACATAGCAAAAAAAACAACATAATTCGTATACGACTTTGAAGACATTTTTCAAATTAATTATAAATCATTTTTTATGTTACGCCTTTTATACAATCATTTTAAACACATTCAACAATACATGCTTGCACACAAATATAACTTGTACCTTTCACACCGGATGAATGGTTTAATTGTAGCTCTTTTACTGAAAAATAGTTTTATATATTTTTCGAAAATAAATCCAGTCAAATAATTAGTTTAATGGCTTTTATGTCTGCATATAACGATTATTTTTCTGAACTTGACATTCAGTTATCTATTAATAATAATTACAGTGTTGTATAAGTCTGCAAGTGCATATGCGATTATTGCAGACACGTTTTTAGAAGACCAGTGGGAAAATATAATGCATTAAGCGCAATTAAATCACTTAAAGGGAACTCGTAAAAAATAGATTATTACGATTACAAGTGCAATATCAAGGACTTGATCTTTATTTTTATTTGCTAATCTCTCTTACCGTCAGTAAAATCGCTCATATTAACTGGTCGAGTATCTAGTGCTGGTGTAGTGCTTGCGGGCTCAGAACTAGTGGAAAAAGCAGTAGTACTTGTTGTGTTGACATTATTATCAATTGCTGAGCCCTGTGAGCTGGTTATTGGACTTGTGGTCACTTGTAAAGGTATATAGTTTGTGGACGGCTTCGAAGTTGTTGTTGATATGTTAATGGTGGACGAAGAAACTGATTGCTCTAATATTGATGAGCTGGTACTTGTAGTTGTTGTGATTGTTGTTGTTGTTGTAGATGATGTATTTGAGGTATTTGTCGTAGTTGGGGCAACACTTGGCAATAATACCCAGCCATCTGGTGTTGTAATCGGCACCCAATCTGTTAAAAATTATTCGACACAATGTAAATTAATTTCTCGCTTCGATAAATTAAGAAAACATTATTGAAATGTATAGAATAAATTTATAGGTCAACAAATTATAATAAATACGTATTGTTATTGGATTAATGTAGGTATTTAAAAAAAAACAATAACGGAATATTCTTTTTTCTATAAAATAAATTTAGAACGTTTCATTTTAACATGCGACACAAATTGTGCATTTAAAATATTTTGTAGACCATTATTATTGAACACAATGCTAATTTTATTTATATTTTCGTCAAATTATACCTTCTGTAGTGGCAGCAGCCTCTATTGCTTCCGTAACATTTGCTATACCACTTGTTGTTGATGATGTATTTCTATTATCTGCAACAGTCCATGTTACAAGAGCTGGTTTCGATGTTGGTTTTTCCGTAGTTAACGACGGTTTTGCCACTTCAATTTCGTTTGTTGCAGTATTCCCATTAACACTGCCTAGTATAGAAGTTACATTCAATTTAATTATATCATTCGTTACAGTGCTAGTTGTGGGAACTGAAGTTGGTTTAGTAGAAACAACTTTTTCTGTTGTTGGTATTGTAGAATTAATTTTAGGGACTACTGTAGTAGTTTTAATAGATGTTGGTTTAGACGTAGTTGTTGTTGTGATAGGTTTTCTCGTTGGTTTTGGAGAATCACTTGGTTTTTTACTAATTTTAGGGGTGGTTGGGGTACGAGTTGTCGAAACTGGCCTTGCTGTAGTTGAAACCGGCCTTTTTGTAGTCGACCGAGTCGTCGGTTTAGCTGTACTTGGCGCTCTAGTCGTATTAGTACTTTTCGTGGGTTTCGTAGTACTTGTTGGTGCTCTTGTCGTAGATGATAAAGGTCGCTTTGTTGTAACCGTTGGTCTTCTTGTTGTTGTGGTTGATTTTGTTGGTTTATTCGTTGTCTTAGTAGGTTTCTGTGTCGGTTTTCCAGTCACTGGTTTTGAAGTTTTCACAGGTTTAGCTGTAGTACCTCTTGTAGGCTTTTCAGTGGTTTTTTGCGTCGTCGGTTTAACTGAAGTCGGTGGTTTTCTTGTAGTACCTCTTGTTGTTGTTGAAACCTTCTTAGTGGTAGTTTCAATAGAAAAACTTCCATCAACCGACTGGAATGTTTGTAATTTTTGTGACTCAGTGCTACTAATTTCAATAGTTGGGCTGGTAGTAGTACTAATCTTATTTGAACTTAAAATTGCAGAGGTGGTAATATAATTAGTTGTGGGTTTTACTGTGGTCGTAACAAATTCAGTACGTTTTTCGGTACTACTAGTTGGTTTCGATGTAGTCACATTTTGTGGTTTCAATTTACTCTCTATATTTAAGCTTACAGTCGAAGCTAATGTAGTACTAGTCAATGGAGTTACAGTAGTAACTCGTAGTGGTGGTTCTCTTGCCGGAATTATATCCGAGTCTATACTATTTTCTACAACATCATGTACAGGTTCAATATGACAACATGAACCAAAATAAAATCTATCTATGCAAGTGCCCAAATGGGTACCATTTGCTTTCAAACAATCTATTGCAAACATACATACACCACTCTGACTGTTTTTTCTTGATATACAAGGCAAGTTTCTTATATTTCTACCAGTACCTGTAACACAAATTCTAATTAATGTTATTGTAAGTCATGAACATGTATTTAAAGCAAAAGTATTCAGATTACAATTATAACGGAACATACAATTTTGACCCAGATAAGAATTTTTATCGTTATATAATACGAAATTCTACTACAACGAAAATGTATCGCATTCCTAACGTGTAAGATAAAACTTGATGGCTAGAAGCATCAAGATTGAATTTTTTTATAAATTTTTATATCGTTCGTTATATAATTGATGATATAGTTATTTTGATACATCTTGATAAACCAAAAATATATATATTTTTCTGTTGATTTGTATATCATTGGTCCTGATGCTGATGTAGCTTGTTAAATAACGGTTTCATATACATTCCTTAATAAACGGTCAACTGTCTCTTTCTAAATGTTGATGACGACATTGGTCCCGTTACCTTGGCCCAGTGGAAGTACATGTTTAAAATCAATTGGTCAATAATAATTTCCTTTTTCATCTTTAGCCCACAGACAACATTTACGTTATTATCTTACGAAATAATCAAAATAACTAATCAGTTTCATATTATTTAATATTTAATGGAAAGTAAAAGCCGAGTATATCACTGTAATTTAGTACTTTAACGTTAAATAAATACCAACTTGTGTAATTATCAAATAGTTTAATATTTGTTGTTTGAAAATAAATTTTTAAAAAGGTAAGACAGAATTTCCTGACTCCCATAAGTAACACAGGAGGCTCAAGAAAATTTATTGCATAATCTAGTATTACCGTTTTAAATTTACGATGTATATCTATTTTCATTAGTCTTATTTTGTTCGTAAATTAATTTCGATGAAGGTAAAAGGTTTCATCAACGATTCTAACTAATCTGGGATAGCATTTATAATTATTATTAAATTACGTTTTAGAAACCCAGTTAAATGTTTCCCTATAACGGTTAAATTAAAACTATTCACGTTAACTTTTGTAATCATTATCCATTTACTTAAACTATACATTTTCCATACGACGAAAACATTTTCAAAGGTATACATAGTACATACATATATATTAATTATTAATAAAACATAAATTATCATAAACCGCATAACAGTTTCTGATTTTAATGATGGTTGTTAATTTTGATTTTTTTTTCAAATCTAAGTAATTATTACTTGTTTCCTGTTATAAACATCTTCCACAAAGAAATATCTATAAAGGTCAGTGGGTTCGATTTTATTTGTTGCGAAAATCATCTAAAATTTGTTTCACGTACACTGCTAGCCATTTTTTGCCTGTGGAGATGTTTATGTATTTAAATTCACGACATGAATTTTCAATATCTATGTCGCAACAACAATTACAGGCTTTGATCCTGAAACATGTAAAGAAAGGTCGAGGTGACAACCATCAGTGGAGCAACTACCGCTATTTAACACCCACACCCATCGTGAGTCAGTGGGTGAAAACTGTGTGTTTATAAAGCCAATATATGTATGTAGTTATTCTCCTTATAGGAATATACGTACGTACTCGCACCAGTAACCCACATTAGACACACGGATCTCATTAAATTCAGTTTGGTAATGGTTGTGGTAATTTTTGGTAAAAGATGGGATGATGTAAATGTACATAAACGCATATTATGTAAATCATACCATTTCACTTTAGGATGTTACTTTGAAGAAAGTTCTGATGATAGTTTCGCGGTTAGCATTCGGTATAAGGGAAATTCCAAAGGGAAAGTAACTGGTCCAATAGAAATTAATTATATGACATCATTGGATGTTCAAAGATGTTTTCTTTTCCAAAAATACGTACGTCAAATCTGTGAGTAGTTCTAAGAAGTGAAATTATAGTTTTTAAATTATTGTCATGCAATTTAACTTAAAGAATAAACAACAAAGTTATAATTATTGAATTGTTTTTGAATGATGTGTCTATTTTTGCAGTAAACATTTTTTAATACAATTTTCACCCACAAGTTTTCATAAAACGTACGCATATACCCTTATTTTTCACACCCTCCATTTCAGAAAAACGATTTTACAATATTTTC
>SSSI01005565.1:0-25667 GCA_004796505.1 Oryzaephilus surinamensis
GTAAAACAACTCATACAATTTTATAGAATTGTTTAAAAGTTTTTAACAATAAACTGTGGAATTGTTTATATGTATACAGGAATATGAAAAACAGAATTGGTGAAATGTAATCATCAGCTATGCGAAATAAATATCATTTAGAAACGGGGGTGTAAAGATCTCCCTATTTCGCCTACAGCAAAACGATTTAAATTTAGATATTATTGTCACCGTGTGTGAAATGAGAAAACCATTCTATGACTACAAAGTACAAAGTCATTTTATTTTCTGACTCAATATGTATTATACACCCTACACTTCAAATCAAATCTACTGTATAAAGACGAGAATTTTATTTGAATTTATTTTATAGTTATTGAATATATTTTGAATGTTATTGTATATATATTAATTCAAAAAAATATATTCAAAAATAATTTTAAAATAACAAATCGATCGTAATATGTATATGTACGTAGGTATAAATTTATCTCTTTGAAGGTTATAATATTATACGTAGGGTACTACGAAAGTTTTGCAATACGGCCAAACTTATTTGATTTTTTCAAAATATTTCCCGCCACATTCAATGCACCTCTCCATCCTTCTAAACCAGTCATTAAACCAGCTCTGCCATATTTCGTTCGGAAGTAAAGCGCACTCGCTATCCCATGCCTTCAAAAGCTCCTCATCACTAGAAAACCGCTTCCCTTTTAACTTCATTTTCACGTGAGGGAATAGTGCAAAGTCACAAGGAGCAAGGTCTGGACTGTAGGGAGGGTGTTCAAGAAGTTTCAGTCCTGTAGTGGCCAAATAGTTGGTGCAGGCTTGGGCGCGATGAGCAGGAGCGTTATCTTGATGTAGGAACCAGGTATTCATTCTTGAATTTGGTCGTTGCTTTTTGAGACTTTCAATGACTTTAGGCAAACATTGTTCAATATACCATTTAGCTGTGACTGTCTTCTGCGTATCCAAAACGACACGCTCCACAATTCCATCAGATTTAAAAAATACAGCTATCATTTTCTTCTTCACTGATCGGGATTTTCTGACAGCCACAGGTGTTTCCTCATCATCAAAGACCCAAACTTTATTTTGAGCCTTAGTTGGCACATCGTAATAATATAGCCAAGTCTCATCACCTGTCACGATGCTGTTAACATACTGGGATTGTCCATTTTCAAACTTTTTCAGCATTTCCCGGCACCATGTTACACGTCGTGTCATTTGCTCTTCAGTCAGACTATGCGGTACCCAGAGCGAACAAAGTTTTTTTACGTGCAAATGGTCGTTCAGAATAGAATGAATTGCTGGTGCATTTAACCCTAAGGTCTCCTCGATCTGATGGTAAGTTACTCGTCTGTCTTCATCAAGCATTTTCCGCACAGCAGTAACATTTTCGGCGGTAACTGAGGTTCTTGGCCTTCCTGTCCTTTCCGAGTCCTCCAGTGTGAAATTTCCTCTCTGAAACTCTCTGTACCACCTAAATATAGTGGTCCGATGTGGACAATCATTTCCAAGGGCAAGAGTCATTTCATTTAAGCATTCATCTACATTTAAACCCCGGACAAAGTTATACTTCAAAATTGTTCTAATTTCGTTGCGTGGCCACGATGCCATAGTAAGCTCTTTACGCTATCACTGTTAATGAATAAGTGAGCCCACCGATCTCGCGCAGCATTTAATTTTGCAAGTAAGGACATGTCTCAACATGCACCAACAGGCAGACTCCTACGACATCTGGTTAAGTCATATTGCAAAACTTTCCTAGTGCCCTACGTATTTTAATTAATCAAGGCGTTTATTTCATATATCATTCTAATAGCTTTAATCGTAGTTTAATAACATTAAAATTCATATCATATATTCAAAATTATTCTAAAATTACAAAAATTTGCACTTACCTTTAAGAGACTAGAAAAGTACGTTTTTTTACTTATAATTAAAATTTATAATTAATATCAACTAATAATAATAAATGATTAATTAACACAAAAATTCACAACAATTAAAACATAATTATTGGGTGCAAATTAATTTATATGAACATTGAAATATTGTTGCACCAAAAATCATATTTCAGTATATTAAAAAATATTTTGTTAGCGAGGACTCAAAACTGACGTTGAAGGATATTTAAAAGATATTTTCGCGCGCTAGTTTTTGGCGATCATCCCCATGGCTTTCGCGTTCATCACCTGTCCGCCGTTGAATATGGACTGGTAGAAGAAGACTTCTGCCATCCTGAAGACCATTAGGGTCGATAACCTCCTTAGTAACGCAGCACTAATGCCGGTGCAGGTACTTAAAGAGGGGAGGTACCGTTAGTACTTTACTTTAGTGATCGAGTTGTAAAAGAATAATGAGAATTCAGGTGTTACATTCATCGAGATGGTAATTAGTATTGGTACTATACAGTGTAGGTGCATCCGCCTGAAGAGCAGGCAACTAAGTTAACGTTTTGAGAAGGGTCAGGGTAGAACAGTGGCAAGGTTAAACCACCTGGAGGTCGTCTGCAGAGGGTTCAACTTGGCCGATCATTCCGATCATAAACTTGTCAATTTTACAATGTTGGTGGAATTCTTTTGGGGAACTTTTACAGCTTCTTTTATTATACAATATGTTTTGCGAGTTTCCACAATAATAAAATATACACTGAAGATCAGGTTGTTTTATTCAGTTGGGTCTATCTATTCTAATAATACAAGGAACACCATTTATCTTCAACCTTTCAGGCAAAAAAAATGATCAATCAAATCACTACGAGAGACTATTTTGGGAAAAATACTAATTTTGATGAAATAAAACAAAAAAAATTATTTATTTGCTTGTAAAATGAAATATAAGAATTAAGAACTGAAGATTGTTTCAAAATCAAAACAAATGTAAAACCTTTATACCAGAGGGACATTTTTTATTAAAAATAAAGTAACATTTAATTTTCATTTGAACAGATCTATATTTATACTATATTTATCGAGAAAACTAAAAATAATGTTAAGGGAGTGCAAATAATAGTTCACCTGAAAAAGCAAATATAGACGTATGTAATCGATTTTATTTATACTAGAAAAATGTTTCTATACCATTATTAAATGTTATGTTTTATTTTACAAAAATAATGTTTTTAAAGAGTACAAAGACGTAATTAGTGGAAAATTTATTCTGAATTTTGGGTAGGTATTATAGTTGTTTTAAAAAACATAATACGTTGTAGAGTTGTACGTTTTTATGGATTTTATAAAATATTTTTGCAACAGATAAAAAATATAAATAATAGATAAAAAATAATAAATTACATGTGAGTATATCCAGTTGGGGATGAAATTCATATAAACAATGTCCTATTTTAAAAATATTTTATATTCTCTCACTGTCTTACAAATATATTACACATCGCTTACTATAAATTAACAAAACTAATTATCTGATACAGATTTACAGATATTCGATATTCTGCCAAACTAAATTATCATTTCAGTCCCGCGCATTGAAACTGATTTACGCAGATCACAGGATAAATCTAACAATATATTTATCTATTATTTAATAAATTTAACAAAATATTATTAATATTAATAGGGAATATTTCCTGGTATATTAAAAGTTATAAATTTCCATCAAGCTATTTTAATACAATATATTAAATTGATTAGTTTATTTGGCTTTTCTAAGATAATATGTGTTTACGTATAAGTGTAATAAATTTCCTAAACAAATAAATTAATAACATAAATTTTTAAACAGTTCAAAAACAGTTATATTATATTTTGATAATAATTAAGCTATACATTCATCACACACTGGCACTGTAGATGGTTAACGTTTTTTAACCGATAACTTTATCTATCCAAGGCACGAATTTTTGAATATTTGTGTAAACACCCGGTAAATGTTCTCTGCCACAACCAATGCCCCATGAAACCAACCCAATTAGAGTGCGTCGACCATCTACGGTTAGTGTCAAGGGACCACCAGAGTCTCCCTGGCAAGAGTCCCGTCCACCCTGAAAAAACGTAAATCCATTAGATGCCTTTTAACTTTTTTTTGTGGTAGTAGAAATGATTCGAAACTTTTAATTATATCCACAGTTGAAAATGACTTGAAATACCCGTTTAGTTTCTTACAAAAGCAATTTTCTTGAATGGATACAATATGAACAAGTAAATTAAATGTTTTTTTAGGCGTAAGTATTCTTTATTTATAAATGTATTTTTGTAATTGAAAAGAAATGTTGCACCGCAAATACGGCAAAAACATTTCAAAAATATACTTTATTAGATAAAGAGAGTCGCTGAAAAACATAATAAATTATTTTCGATTTGTAATAAAAAGAAATCTAAATTATTCCATATAATCAATCTTTACGACAAAACTGAAATCAATAGTTGTGGTATCATTTCAAATCAGATAAGCACTATGAGGGCACTTTTTGCGTTATTATTTCCCTAACCGCAAAGAAAAGGCTTCCGCAAAAAATTTAATTTAGTTTTTTCCAAGCCACTTTAAAATAATACATTTGCGTGACTTTTTCCAGTAATGTTTTTTCAATTTAAGATATAAAGAGTCCTATCTTCGTGCACCTCATTGGTTCCTTTTTCCTCTTTTTGTACTTTTGTTCTCCTTTAATAGACTCAAGTCGCACATATTCCCTCCAGCTGTACGACAATCACCCATTTGAGGAAACTTTTACTTCATATCTTTCAAAAAAAATTTTATAGCCGTCTTTTTGTGCACAAACAAGTGATTCAATTACTGACTTATATAAATTTCTTAAAAATTGTCGTAACAGAGAACTATTTAAAAAAAACATCTATTTTAACCTCTTTATAGCCAGCACAAAGAAAAACATCGTGAATCGTTTCCCGACGTCCAGCAGCTCGAAACCATCTTTGGCAACGATCATTTGGTATTACTTCCACATCCACTTCCTGCAAAACGGACGGCACAGTTGCTTGTCCATGTCTAGTCCTACCCCATCCAGCCACTGTGGCCATTTTCCCTGGTAACTTTAACTGCAAAAACAACATTCTCAATTATTCATGCTGACACATTCACCAGATAAATAATTCAACAAATATAATACCGTTGGTGATGGTAAACACACGGGAATGATATGTTGCTTAAATCTGACATTTCTATCTAGCTTCACGAGAGCCACATCATTCTTAAAATCCGACGGCGAATATTGCGGATGCACTTCTTTACGTTCAACTGAATATTCTTCATGTGGTAGCTTTTCTTCCTGATCTCGCACATCCCATTCACCTAGTCTGACACGAATATTACCGTTTGCAGTGCTGCAAAAGTACGTTATATTTGTGAGGAATATTTTTTTTACAAAATAAACTGATTTTCTTACGTGGCTACACAATGGGCGGCTGTTATGACCCAACGTTCGTTCAGTAAAGCACCACCACAGGCCAGTTTCTTTGTAAGGAAACCAGTTTTAATGAGAGCTACTTGCCAGGGATGAGACCCGAATCCTGTGGAATGACCGCCCACAATTCTATTACTTCTTGTATACAGTTCGCCGCAACCTGGAAATATCCTTCATTAAATTTAGCACTTTATACTATTTAGTATGTGCTACAACATCCCGTATGTGCTTAAGACACTACGTTTTAATGGAGCGTACCTACTCTATGTTTGTGCAAAACAACTTCTCATTTATGAAGCACATTACTTAAGCAAGTTATTGTTGAAAGATATAATTTACTTTATACAAATGGGTGGTGGAAAGTGTATGTAAAATAAATTCCGTGTTAGTGTACAGAAATAAGATTTTATGTTATAGAAAGCTTTAACATGCATGCTAGTTTCTAAAAACCAAACAATTTATATCAATAATATGAGATTTCATGTAATATTTTACACAAACGACACACATACCGTAGTATTTAATTGAAAAGTAAAGTTTTTAAGTAGTGCAAACTTGTCATGCTAATAATGAAACTGTGCGATTTCGCTTATTGTAATATTGTTGCAATTGTTGTATTGAAATAATAAATAATGTGACAATTTGTAGTCTAACAAAGCTATTTAATCTAGACAACAAACTTTAGTACAAATTATATATGAGTTAAATTACTTGGTTAGTACTAACATTTGGGAATTACAAGACGGCTAAGTGGTGTCTCATATCGTATAAAGGAATATTCCCTGAAAGGGTCATAAAGTTTTCAGTAGGTAATATTTATCGTGCTGTTGCTGAAAACAGCAATAATGCACATCCGACTTTTGTGAACCATTTTTGCGCAACAAAATTTACTTTGTGCGAGCAATTAATACATTTTTAATTTCACAAATATGTATTTTGCGTATTCAAATAGAAAAATGAATAACATATTTTTAATTAAAGCCCTTCAGGGACGTTTATTTTTATTTGCATCCAAATTCCATGTTTTCAGTTAATGACATTACGTTAAAAGCTTTATATAGTATGTAAAAATGATTGTTTTAATGTTAATTAGTGTTAATAAATGTCTTGTCTAGACACACTTTCATTAATAAACAGTATGAAAATTGTTATAAAAGGAAAATGTAATTGTATTTGCAATGCATATTTACAAAGACTGAAAAGAAAATGAAAATAACAACTATGATGGTTGCGACGACACGTGTATATAACTACCTTTGTGTGTAAATTGTGAAAACAGAAGTAAAAATGTGAGTGATTATGAAGAATATGAAATAAATTGTGTAAAATGTGTGTATTTATTGTTACCGCTATGATTTGGTGGTTTTATTGGTGTAATATATGGACGTGCTTGATTGTAATCCATATCATCTCCATTATTGTCTTCCAGGATCGGGGGTGGGCGATGGTTTTGATGGTAAGGCCTATATGGCGGTCGATCGACACTATTTGAATCTGGATGATCCGGATCGGTTGATGGAGTATAATAACTCACTAGATGATACGTGTCTGGTTTATGTTAGTTAATATGCATTTGTTAGTCAAAATATAGTTAGAATAATTATATTTTGTTAACTATTAAAAAAATTATATTAAATAACAAATTATGTACAAATATTTATACACATTGTGTTAACAATTTTGTTATAATACCTGGATTTGTATTTATTAATCAGTGGATTTTCACGATTTTATATATTTTACAATATGCAAATTAGTTAAACAATCCCATATGTATAGGTACATACATACATGTTGATGTTGTTATTTTCTAATTTATTTTCAAATAACGATATAATATCGTGTTCATTTCGATTAAAACTTTTTTTTGTTATAAAACTTACTAGCATTATTGAGGACACCTACGTCATTAGTGTGAGTAGGTGTATGAACATCACGATCCACGCAACAAGCCCATATCATACCCCCTGAGCAGAGGTCTAAGGGTCGTCCTCCCCCTAGTACACAGCTTATACTCAATCCACATTCGAATTTTAGTCCACGGTAGCGGCAGGATTGAGGAATCACTAGAAAAGTAATTTAAAATGTAGAAGTTTTTGAATTACAACAAAATTCACAATATAGTTAGATAAATTTTTAAATTTTAATATGCAAAGCAAATGTTCTCATTTCTTTTGCATTTTGGAATAGAAATAAAAGAAATTAACAATTTTTACGCAAACTGAATTTTTTTGTTAACTTTGATGAACTTATGATATCTTTTATTCTTTTAATCGTGTTCACCATCGTTTAACATCTGCCCTGTTATTTATTGGCTAGAAGAAAGGTCATAAATAACTTAATCATAAGTTTTATTGCACCAGAGAAAGATTTAAACCTAACAAAAATTTCTTTACTCGTTTTATACACCCAGCGCATTCACCATATTTGAAACATTTAAAAAAAATCATAAATATTGTAGGAGTGTATGAATTCGATTAATTATTCATTAGCATTGTTACTGGTTTTCATTAAAATAATTTTATGTTGTAATAAAATTTTAAATTAAAATATATTTTGTATAAATAAAATTTTATTTATTTTAAAGAAATTGCTTAAATAAATTAAAGAGTTTACCTAAATGAATTTTACTCGGAATTTTATAAAACTTTGCAATAAGCATTACCTAAAATTATATGCAAAGTATGTGTAATGAATTTCGAATATATTTAATAAATTTGCATAGTCAAGCTTTGCAAAAAAAATGAAACCGTAAACATTAATTTACGTTTTTAAACGAAAATACAATTGTATTTAATGATACATTTAACTAGATTTTTCGTTGTATTTCAAAAGACATGTTTTTTAATTACAATTAGTTTTTAAAATGGATCAATTTCCAAATCAATTACGGAAAAAACTAATGGCTTTGACGATTTAATAGAAAACCCAGCGTTAAATCAATTCACAATTTATTCAAGCTTTCCTCTATAATCTGTACGTATTCGTTTAAAAAGTGATCCGTTCTCAGTATAGAATCATTTTTTGCAAATTTGCTATTGTTTCACTTAATTTTGGTAGAAAATATCACTTGTCATAATTTTTGCAATTACATTTTATAACAGAAACTAAATTGGCTACATCATCAAATTTACAAGATTCGCTCTAATAAGACAAATTAATAATTTGTGTTCCACATATTTGTCTCCATCCAAATTTTATAAGCCATTAAGTAACTCGCATATTATATACCTATGTTTTATTATTATTATGGTGCATGTGTCACGATAACGATTCACTAAAAGACCTCATCTTATATAATAACATATTGTTAAACTAATTTACATACGTATGTACATATGTATATTTATTGCAGTTCTTATTAAACATCACATAACTTTACAGTTAAGTTAACGACACGATTTTAAGTTCATAAAAATAAAAATGTGCGGAAATTTCATATAATCACCATTCAGAACAAGAGTTTCTATTGTACAAAGTTTATTAAGGTCACAATTTTTGCGATGGGTTCAAATATTTCTAAAAATATATTGTTCTAGAAACGCATTGCCACAATTGTGATTATATAACAAATGTTGGCAAGTTGAAAATTTCATTATAAATTAAAATTCGGCTAATTATATAAAAAAATAATAAAGTATTTGTTCATCATAAAATAATAATAATTGTAACATAAAATATATGTGTGTGTTGCGTTATGAATTCTCGGAATTTCCTTTTATTAAATCAACCAGTGACGTACTTCTGCCCAACATATCGATGAGGGTACTATGTTCGGTACCCATCATGCCGCCCCTTTTCCCCAACGTGTCCAACAGCATCAGTTCTTGTGCTTGCCGTTGATTCGGCAACGTCCTAACTAATTTCAAACAATTAATAACCATCACAAACACCACAATCACAAACACATTCAACAATGGGCCACCACGTCCCTCCCTGATGAAGATGGACATGATGTTGACGGCACCACATTCACCTCCTTACTGAAAGACACATGTGGAGCAGAAGAACGTAACTTTCCCACATCGGAAGTTGAAGAACTGCAAACAACACTGCCGAAGACACTACCATAACAACAAAAACAATGTTTATGACGAAGAGTTTTCGATACGGATGGCATGTAGTGCAGGTATAAAAGAAATAAGTGAAAGCTATTAGCTTTTGCACTAACTATTCTAATAATAGGATATCTGTAAGAGTTGAATGGATTCCGGTCTGTGGGTGACGGCTTTTAATTACACATTATTGTTTCCAATTAACTTTAAATGGGCATTGCATTATTTTGTGGATAACTGAAACTTTCCAATAAATACGAAAATTTGTCAATATAGGAATATGTTTTTTTTGGTTGCGGGACAACTAATTCGCCATGGATCTTAATAATGGTCTAGTTTTTGTAAAGTACTTCGCGGGCCAGTGAAAGCGTCAAGTACTTTGCGTTTTAGTACTTAACATCTTTCACTTTTACCCATGCGCCAGTTATTATTGAAAGCGTATAATGAAACAATGTTAAAAATCTTCATTGTCGTTAATTGACGATCATCCTGATATGTTGCCCAATCGATACTATTTAGAATCGATATCCGGTTTCTTGTTATGTAAGCTTTTCACATTATTATGTTACAAATTGTCCATGAAATTTCGCAATATACCGAAGAAATATTGGCGTAATGCTTAAACCATCAGCAGCATTATTATTAGATTTTATAAAAAATTTTATTAAAATGTAATATGTCTGATTGTGTTTTCGGTTGGCCTGGATTAATATTTGACACTTTTCCGGAAATAAAAAGTCCTTTTAGACATTGTATCCCATTCTATTGTTTTACTGTTAACTGTTATGTATGTCACCACAATAAACACTATATGATGACAATAATACGATTACGAGACTGGCTATTGTTTATGTCAAATAGTGTACTGTTATAGGATCTTTAAAGTTCTAGACCCTAGTCTCATTATTTGTGCCTTGTTTATTAAATAATATATGATAATGCACAGCATTATTATAAATATTCATGGTAGATACTTGTTAAATAATGTTACATTTATAATGTAATAATAATTTTATAAAGATGCAACTTATATGATTATTTTATAAATTATAATTTATAACTATTCACGAGTAATTTACATAAATTAAATGTATGATAAATAAATGTAAAATGATTATGTATTTAATACGTTTTCTTATTGGAAAATTTAATTAGATTTGGGAATAAGGAAATTGTTTTATTCAAGTTAGAAATAAATAATCAATCATTTTCGCTTCGAATTTTCATCCAACAATTTGAATGCGAAAATTGCATTGTACTTTAATAATGATTTACTGAGACTGCTGCTGATTGATTTAGTGCAATATAGTTTTCACACTTTCTACTAAAATATAGAAAACGATATTCTGTGTTGTTAAAAATTATGAAAATTTCGCATAATCCTTATGTTTTATGCATATTCCGGCTTTACAAGAGAAAAATGCTTACTTGTCCCCAGAGTTTAACAAACAACGCAACAAACATTTTAACAAATTGCACAAAGCAGCATAAATCCACTGAGTTTTACGGAAATTTAATCAATTTTTTACAAACGTTAGCATATACCTTCATGATTAACTATAGCGATTGCGATAATTTTATTCAAAAACTATCTCTATGTTTAAACGTGTACAAATTTCTTAATATAATTTACATTTTGGCAATGGGAGAAATTCATAATACCACTATTATTTAAACAACAATAAAGTGAATAAATACAGTCTTTATTTAAATCTTTTTTACCATCTATGTAGATAACTATATAGATATTTTTTATTTAAAGAACGTATACAAAATTTAAATAGTCTAGTTGTATTTTTTTACATGTGAAAGTTTTGTTACTTGTATGTATGTTAAATTTTGGCCAATTTTGAAACGTGACAGCAATTTTTTAGTAGAAAATAAGTTTGTTGCAATTTCTTATATATACTTACATCCGAGATCATCAAAAAACCGCATTTTCGGTGGTGGATAATACAATTTCGCCTTGCTATATCCCGATTCTGAAACAAAAATGTTACCATTTTGGCATTTTATTTAAACATGTGCTCGGTATTGAACTATGTTTTGTTGTTGTTTAGTTTCAAGTTCAATTACAACGAAAACGTAAATAAAAGTAATATTGTTTTATTATATACTGATATATTTATAAACAAAAAGGTAGTTCAAGGGTGTCATAAAGGTTAATGTACATTAATCGATTAAAAGTTAGACCAAGAAAAGATTTAATAACATAATTGCCAATTAAACAGAATTTGCGACGACCCTATTTTATGGTACAATTGTGACACGAATATGAATTGAAAAATTATTATGAAAATAGTAAAAGTGTGCAGATGTACATTAATTACTAATTAGTACAAAACATAGTTCACTTTCTACCTATTAAATGAATCGTTAATTTAAATACAAACTGTTATCTTTAATAAAAATAATTATATTTTTGAGTATGCAGTTGAACAAGTTCTACTATAGCAAATTTCATTTAATATACACATATTTTTGTTGAAATCTCTGAAATAACCGCCACCACAGCTCTCACATTGTCAAATGAAATGATGGTGTTGTAAAAAGTCGAAATAAAAAGAAATGGTTTTCGCCCACACAAACAGTATTTTGTATACTTTCGCAAATATTTACAGCCTCCCAGTTGGAGTGTTTTGTATGTCTCTTAAACGATGCCATTATTTTTTTTAATAAACGTACAAGCATACTGCTTTCATAATAAAAATATATGGGTATGTTTGTGTACCTTTAATATCATTTTCTGAACACTCTATAAAAACAATAACAATGAAACACACCACTAATTGTTTAAAACAATTAAATTGCATTTTCATGCGGCAAGTAGAGCGTGATATATGGTTTCACTTATTGTCTTCCACAATCTTACCGAAACACTTAATCTAGTCCCTATACTCGACACCATATGGTTAAATTTTGTTAAATAAATCAAATACAAAATCGAAATAAATTTATGCGACTATAACGAAATTAGATGAATCTTAGGAACGACACTTCCAAGAAGTGTTTCAGATGACAAACACGATGGTAACTGAGAGTAAAAACAGAACCCATCAACATTACATCGGAGAAATTTTAATCACAACTTTTTTAGACCATTGGCTATCTAAAATCGTGTGTATATCTTGTGGTTTTTCTTCCATTTCTCTTTTACCAGAAACAGATTTCAGTCAATCAAAGCGGGAACTATCTCTAATAGTTTATTTATTAAAATCTTTGTACATTGTATTGAAAATCTAGATTGAGAATAATTATATTGTGATGTGTAATCACTGAAAACAACTTTCATTAGAAATATTTTACTATATGTCGTGAATCGTGATCTAAACTTGTCTCTATATTATTAGAAATCAAAAGTTTTTGTTTAAATTTCGTACTAGTAATTGCATGTTATTCAATACCTATTTTTAGTTATTTTTAGACAAAATCTAATATGACATTTATGAGTTCAATAAACATTAATTTTGAATCATATTTTAATAAATAATAATATATACATTTTAATGAGATTTGTGATGCACATTTTCAGAATAAAAACAAAAAACGCTGCAGTATATAAATTGAGTTTTGCTTAAAATTGTACTGATTTATTTTTAATATTTATTTACTGGAAACTGGGATTTTTTAGGAAAAATATTAAACTATTTATTTTCATATCATCGCAATGCCTCATGTACAATAAACGCAGAAATTAATTATAAAAATTATAGTGATAATACAATTTGCAGTTTTCCCCAATAATTAACATTTGATATTTCTTTAAAGTTCTATAAATAATTATTTACACAAGTACAAAGAATTTCTCTCAAACAATAAGAGAATTAAAAAAAAATACAAAGCTTTAGCTTCCATTTATAAATTGAAGCTTTTTTGCGGAAAATGTACTTACGTATGTGAAATTAGAGTCGAAAACGTGAAAAGAGTGTTCTTAATTGAATTTCATTCTACCCGAAAATTTAATAGCATATTCGAGTATATAGCATACAAGTACGTAAAACTGTTTGCAAAATTGTTGTTTTAATTAAATTCATCCTATATGAAATGGTGAACCCTTAACATTTTCCTAACCCTAAAGATATGATCTAAATCCTTCACGTACTGGAAAGCCCTATCCAAATTTACTACTGAAAAACTTTTTAATCGTTGTAAATCATCCACTTAATGATCTACATTTAAATCAGTTTTAAAATTTGTTACAAATCTTGTAACACTTTTATGATCTTTTATGATTATTTCTACATTTTTAACTCATTTAAATGAAATATCGATTTAGTGCTACTGTTTATTTTACACTATGTATATAATATAAGAAATCTGATATTTTATGTATGCATTTATGTTTCAAGTTTAATATTACAATGTTTAATAATAAAACAGTCTAGTAATTTCACTTAATCTATAATCACTGCAAAAAACAACAACTTTGAATATCATTAATGTGCACTTGTTCTACATTTTATTTTATTTTTTTATTAAAACAATTAATGGAAATGCACAACATATCAAACTATATATACATATAAGTAGAATGCGGTATAATATTTTATAACATGTTAAAATTTTCATGTTATACAGAAAGTTTTTCATGACAATTTTAATATTGTTATTTTCGTATATACGAAATTAAGAACAGTAGGTTAGTTAAGTTGTAATAATAATTCTCTCATCATTAATGGCTTTTATTACGTATCGTTTCATTTAAATTCGTTAATTTTCACTGAAAATTCTACTTATATACATGTATTATTATGACAAGAGCCAACAATTTGCGAATCGAAATTATATACCGTGTCAGTTGCAGAAATTTCGATATATGTTTCAAACATAGCAATTTATTTTTACATATATGTGTTTATTAAATATTCGCATACCTATTATTGACGTTTCAAGTAATTAATTTCGTACAACTTTATTATATTATTGTGTAATAAGCTCGAAATCACATATATTACAGAAAGTTAGTTGCATAAAAACAATTGTTTATGCAAACTGTACATTTTGTAATTAAGTAGCAGAATATCATCGAAATAAAAATACATATTTTATACGTATTTAAAATATACAACGAACAAACTGATTATAATTCTTCAAGTATTGTTTGAACAAAACAAAAAGGAAGTTTGTTTGTATATTATATATGTACTTCCGGTACGATTTGTGCTGTGTAAGGCATGCTTTAGCTTTCTCTTAACATTCTTCTCGATGACTTAGACCTTTCTTCGTGAAAGTATGTCATTACTATAACCTTAACCCAAAGACAAGTGCTACTGGATAATAAATTACATGCACTATGTGGCTATTAAAAATGTATTAATGTGTAAAATTGTTTAGTCAATATTTTATGGAAATTTATGAACATTGAAAACTAATTTAAATTAAATGTTTTGAGGAAGGTGAAAGTGGACGATATATTTTATAATGAATATAAAAATTCTATGTGATAAAAACAATTAATATGCAAAGAAAATCTTTCAATGCATCTTGTAATTTGAAAACTTTGGCATTAAATCGTATTAAAAACAAAGAAAGTTCATTTTATTATTTGTTGAATTGTTTTCATTGGAATAAATGAAGAAAAAATTGAGTTCATTTATAAAAGTGAATTTTTAGATTTATTATTGTTAATGTGTGATTATAATGATATTTTTTGAAATGAAATTGTGAAAGTATTATTCAAAAAAAATAGATACCTATGTACATTTTGATTATTGGAAACTTTCATATAAATAATAATTTTCGATTTCGAATTACCGCGTATTTATTGAAATTTATGTTCAACTAAGAAATTAAATGTTCTTATTTCAGTTTTTTAAAATAAACAAATTTTCTACTTCACATTTTCTTAATATTTATTCACCTATAAGTATATTCAATTATTTCGATAAAACAAGTTAAAAAAATAAATATATACAAATATATAAATATAATATATGTATAGTTCAGAATTGCGTTATGACAGATTTAATCCATTCAGAAGTCACAGGAACTTTATGATAAATTCCGGGCTGGTGCGGTTCTCCACATCCAAATCCAGCACTTGTAATACCAGCTAAGGTCCACCTGCCATTTTCGAGTACAATAAGTGGTCCTCCAGAATCTCCTAAACAAGCATCATGTTTTCCATCTTCATGGCCAGCACACAACATCTCGTCGTACAATTCAACGGATATTTGTTTAATTTTGTGCCAAGCCATGCATTCTCTAATATCTGGAATTATACATTTTGCTCAATAAATCACGTTTCTTCTATTTATTCAACTAATATTATGCACATGACAATTTTAGATAAAGTCGGAATTTTTTGATAAATTTTAATACATCATTTTATCAAACAATATGAAATTGACTACATCATTTTATTTCTTTTACATAATAACTCTTCATACAATTTTGGCAGCTTTGCTAGAACCTTTGAGTTTAATTTATGGTAAAAGGCACCACGAGATTAGCTCTTAAGAAAACTATATTTTTTTTGAACTGAGGTGAAGTTTTATTACTCACAGTTAAATAGTTTTATTACCATAAAAATCGTAATAAGAACAAGATTATAATACGTATTTTACTCATTCTATTCGAAAGTTCAATTCAAATTCTTAAATAAATCTTCTTTGCTTAATTACCTATTAACTATAAAGTAAACGAAATTGTATAATTATATTGTAGACCTAAGCCCGTAATTAATTCTCATTAAAACCTACGTTACACACATATTTCGTAATTTAAAATTCACAGTGCATTTTCATCTAAAAATGCAATAAGAATTTCATTCTATTTTTTTGTTACACCAATAATAAATTCGATATATTTTTGTCAGTTAGTGCCATCATTTTAAAAATATATTCTCGTTTATTACAATTTAAGTCACGTACCTAAAATAGGAACTGTAACACTTCGCAATACATTCGTACCCATAAGTTCATTAGATGGTAAAACTTTGCCCCATCCAGCTACAACTGCACTACGTCCTGTTAATACTAAATTACTATTTGGAAGACAAATTGGCGAAATATGAAAAGCGTAACCGGCATCGGTTATTAATTCCAATAAGGCCAAATCAAATCTGTCCGGCTGAGTTGTACGAAATTGGAATTTCGGATGGATTATTCGTCTCCTCACCTGAAATTATTAAGATATGAAGGAAATTTCTTTTTGTTAGTGAATACACCCACACAATGTAATTTATGATCATGTTTTCATAAAATGTTTGCATAGTAAATTTAGATTAATACGGTATCTTACCCTGTGCAGTTCAGCTGGAGCTAATTCGGCCACTTTTCCCGTATCCTGGGTATCTAATTCGCCCAAATATACTAGAATATCATTTAATCTAGCTGTAATTATGCAGTGGGCGGCTGTAGCTACAAAACGGCGTGACACTGAAAAATTGTTTCTTTTATTACAACAGACATTATTACGTCCCGACTAGATAAGAAACTAACATTAATGGGTAATAAAATGTTTATATCGTCATATTATTTAATCGTCATAATTCAGGTAGAATTTATTGGAAATATTGTAATAAATATGCATAAAATTAATTTAATTTGCATTTTAAATGTTAAACAAATTGTAGTGAATTGAAATTAGGTACTTTAATTATAAAAATCTTTGATGCAGAAGTAATTTATTGTGGTTTAATTATTTGTTTGTAATTTGTCCATAAATTCGTGTTTCAAATTTAATTCACTAGTTCTGTTTTTACCTAAAACTCCACCACATTGATATGTTCCGATTTTAATGTATGCCTGCCATGGATATTGACCAAATGCAGCCTCATTGCCACCAATTATTCGCTTACTTATAATTCTATCCGATGACAATCCGCAGTCTTTGAGATCGTCAATTCGTTTTTGGATAATTGGTGGTCCGACGTCTTTCAATCTGCAAAATTCGCAAAGGATAAAATTCAACACTGCATATTTTCTTTGAAATTTACTCAAAATTTTCATAGTTAATAATGTCCTCCAAATAATCGATGTGGTTTTTAACGGTCTCAACATTATTTTGCCCCTTTTTGTTGGTCACACAGCATGCCACTAGCCACGGACTGGCTCCACATCCTGGCTGACTGGAGCCGCCAACAAGCCAACAAGCAAACGACAATGTACAAGCATGGGAAATGCCTTTTCTTTCACATTTCGAAGGATATCCAAACATAGTCACAAATACTCGTCCTGCAAAATTGAATTTCATGACTTCCTGCCATTTAATTACGACTGTATTATATAACAAGCGCGCTAATTATTTGAATTACTTGTTAAAAATGTATTATTTAATCATTCATTGTGGAAAAGTCAAGAGATTGTAAAAGAAACAGGATAAATAACACATAAAATAACTTACCTGTAACACTAACACCCTTTCTATAACCACTTAATTCTTCATTCTCATCCGTATATTTTCTTTTCCTCGCCAAATACGGTATATATTTGGAAAATTCAATAAAACCGAACACATGAACATAATTCAATAGCAAAAAAAGGAAAATGATGCGCATCTCTTGATCATTTTTCAGTTTAACACTGTTGTGTTAAATTGACATTTAACACGACAAAAATTACAAGAACTTGTTGTTACTGGCACCACCACTCGAAACAAATTGCTTCTTTGATATGGTGGCAATGTAATACATAATTTAATGCTGTTCGAGTCTATGGTATACTGGTAAATAGCTGATTTTTATATAAATGATATTTTAAGACAGTGTATAGTAGTGGAGAGCCGAGTTGTTGTTGTGTTTGTCGTGCTCAGCATAACAGTAACCGTAAAAGAATGATGATGGTAACGGCACCAAGCCGAAAGTGGCCTACATTTTGTCCAAGCAGTCTAATATCAAAGACAAGAATAAATTATATTTTTGTACAACGAATTGAAAAAGGATAATACAGCGAAATGATGTTGCAAATTGGCCAAGCGAGGTCAAAAAATTTGTCAATTTTGATATAACTGCTTGGAATCTCGCACCAATAATAAACTCTATTTAAAATCCTTTTATAATAGATTTCGTTTTTTTCTTAATTACATAACTGTAGTGAATATGATTCAATTCAACCATGCATAAATTGGAATTTGTACGTTTTAACAGTTTAATTATATTGAAAAATTGAATTAAGTCACACGCAAAATTGGGGACAAATTGAATAATACTTTAGAAGAAAAAAATGGTCCCTCAGGCTAGAATATTCATGTTTAGCGTATTATGTAAATAGTTTACGTCAATAAGACTGAGAAGCGCCAAAATCTGATCAAAAGGGTTCATGTACATAATAAACAAATAGATTCCCATGGGGAAATCAATATTTACCTAAAGTAAACAAGTTTAAATAAACAAATGTAATAATACTATTAAATATTTATGCTTAAATAAGAGCTTTTATAAGAAGCTTTTCTCTTAGATAATTACGAAAAGTTACAAATTACACGTTTAACAATAGATACTTCTGTATTAAATGTTTGAAATTTGAATAAATGTTTTTTTGTATGCTTTTGACCAAAAAATTGCTTTCGTACTTAAAAATAACTACAACGGTTATTGCCTCTTTAAATTTAATAAAACATTAATGATGAGAAAATCTTGGACATCGTTTTAAAACAAACTGCATACATTTTTTTAATAAAAATAATTTATTTTTATTATGACATTAATTTGCTTAAAGTGGTCCAGTGCTTTTGCACAATTTTTAACCACATTTTAACAATTATACATGCAATGTTAATGAAACATAAATAATGAAATATGTACCTAATGACATGAATTTTTTCTTATTTACTTAAAAGCGCATTAAGAAAACTTTTCTTCATTCGAGCACAATTTAAACGGTTCAATTTACGTCGTAAACGTTTTCGCGTTAAATCCACGTCTCTACAAGAGTCGTCTTCGTAATCTTCTAACTGTAGTCCCTGAAGGGGTTCAATTATTGGATTGGATAGTATACGTTCTTGTTTCTTCTGTAATTGTTGCATCAGTAGTTGCTGTTGCATTTGTTGTCGCTGAATTTGTTGTTGCTGACATTGTGGCATTGGATTTCTTACACGATAAACGTTATTTCCATTGTAATTGTTATTGTAATTATTATTTTGGTTGCAATTGCAATTGGAATTTGCTGAGCACGGTGTACCACTTTGACAATTGCACGGATTTGATGGAACCAAAGGAGCCGGTCGAGGAAGAGGTTTAGGGCGCACTACAAATGCGGTATTACCAATAGGATTATCGTAATCCGAATCAAAAGTCGACCTGCTAAAGGACGTTTCTGCCAAAGGAATAGGATTCGTGTATTCTATTGCACTATCTTCACCACATCCACATCCACAGTTCATACAATTCGTCTGCAATATTACGTTAAAAAACCCATATTTCTATAGTTTCAGTAGATTTTCTTACCTGCTTTGATACCGAAAATAATGCAATAATTAAAATAAGGATATTCTTGGTTGTTAACATTATGTGGTACTTTTAATAAAACAATTAAATACTGACGTGAATTATTTATTTCGCTCGCTTTTTATTTAAAATATGCGCTTCTTTTACGTGTCATTTTGTACATTTTAATCATATTTATAAGGTTGTCGATCTAACGTATAATGTACTCTATTATTTATATTTTATTTTTTAAACGATACAATGCACTTCCTATATGTATAATAACAAAGTAATTATGATTCATGTTAGTCAGGTTTATATTTTATTACACCTGTGGACTGATTAGTGGACATACTTTGATTTGTTCACGTTATTTTTTTATATTTATAACGGTAATTGCTGCAAACTGCAATATTGATTTTAAAAATATGAATAAAAACCATAATTTATTGCATATAATTGTAATTTACATTTAAATGAGATTTAGTATAACATTTCTACAAGCTTTTGCATATGAAACTTGTAATTTCAGACAAACTGGCAATAAGAGAAAAGTTATTTTAATTGATTTTAACATTCAAAATGATGAAAATTATGTTGAATTGCAATTTAAATTAAAAAACACGTTCTTCTTTGCTTTTTAAGTTTATGCAACCAATTTTACAAATGGAAAGCTTTTAAAGTCAATGCTTTTAAAGCTCTTTAAACTTTATCAAAAAGTACCTAATGGTAATATTCTGTAATGGAATTTTATTAAAAAAAATCGATTTAAAAATAAATAATTTCTTTATTTATCACAATTTCGATTGCGAGTCAACAATAACGAGTAAATATTTACAAACATGGTTGTTTCTGGGGCACTGGGAAGAAACATGGGATTGGATATGGGAATGGTGCTGGCAGAGGAGCTGGAATAGGAAGGGCAGCTGGGAGAGGTGCTGGAACAGGTGCTGGAACTGGTGCAGGAACTGGTGCTGGTAATGGGAGTGGAGCTGCAGCAGCCAATAATTCACTTGCAGGTACTGGTAAATTGATAGCTGGACCACCGCATCCACAACCACCTCCACAGCCGCCTCCACAACCTCCACATCCTCCACAGCCGCCGAAACCTCCACATCCTCCGCCACAACCGCCGCAACCACCGCATGCCATTAGGGCCTTCAATGGCAGTTTAAGATAAGCTTTCTGGCAAGTGCATACATTTCCCAATGGAATGGCAGGCATTTTGTTCAAAAATAGGGGCTTATTGATGGTGTTACATCCACATCCACAACCAAATGGTTTGCATTCAGCTAACTAAAATTTAAATATAATTTAAGCTAATATTGATTCGTATTATTAAATTAACTTCTTACTTGAGCTACTAGGACAGCACCAACGGAAAGAATTAAAATAGTTTTGAACATTTTTTTTTGTTTTTTAATATATTGTTGTTTAAATGATTGAAACAATTGATACTGATATAATAAATTTTCGTTGAATTTTATATATTCGTAACAAATGGTATGTTTATACGATAAACGTGAATATTAAAGGTCAAAATTTTGGTTAAAATATAAC
Organism: Oryzaephilus surinamensis; assembly: GCA_004796505.1. Taxonomy (NCBI): domain Eukaryota; kingdom Metazoa; phylum Arthropoda; class Insecta; order Coleoptera; family Silvanidae; genus Oryzaephilus; species Oryzaephilus surinamensis. The sequence continues at coordinate 21,341 of SSSI01005565.1, forward strand.
TAACAAGTTATACGTGACAATAATTGATCGAATTTTTGTAATGGTAAAAGGATGTCATTTAACTCGGAAATTGTTAACAATCAAAACACATTGATATTCGTAAAATATTTATTCCTAAACTAATAATATCTATTTACAATAATAGTTCTTAAAATATACAAAAGCAATAATTTATTTATGAATAACTTAACAAGATGAAGAACAAAACTGAGTTTAATAATAACGAAAAAAAAAAAAGAATTTATACCTTAATTAGACATCACAATAACAATTCTCATTATTTTAATCTAAAAATAACACCAGCGTCTATGCAATTAATATATTTACAGTCCTTTTTACTTAATTATTATATAGCAATTTCCTTATAGTTTTAGAACATGCTGAAAATAAACTTCGTTTGCAAAACATGCAAGAAATGCACTTTAAAATTGTATTTAATGTAATTTAATGACTTAGAAATAATCATTTAATTTAAATAAAATTTCTACAAATTATCCTTTTCATGTAAAACATATAATTAAATAGGTAATATAGTAATTTTAAATGGATGTTTAATGGAATTAAACCTATTAATTTCCCCCGCATATAATACATTAATGAAAAAAATAATAAAAAAATGAAAAAACAGAAAATTCGTTCTCATGTTGACCCAATTGCTCTTGTAATCCAATCGACGGTATGTGCAACACGATGGTAAATGCCCGGTTGGCCCGGTTGGGCACACGAATATCCAGCCGAAACAATTCCAATCAAAAACCACCGACCAGATTTCTGTAACATCAAAGGCCCCCCAGAATCGCCTTGGCAACTGTCTCTGCCACCATTTTTGTAGCCGGCACACATCATTTCATCGTATATTGTTACACCAATGCCCTTTGATCTGTGCCATCGTTCACAGATCCTGTTGTCTATAACAGGCACTTGTACGGCTTGTAAAGTTTGCGGCCGTAAACGGGAGCCGGGACTAAGGGCGCCCCAGCCAGCTGCCACTCCAACTTCGCCCAGAAAGCTTTCGCCACGCGGTGGCAGACAAATTGGTGTTATGTGGGGTAGGTTGTGAGCTGTACGATCCAAACGCAATACGGCCACATCGAACCGATCCGCCTGTGGGGTGAACTTGAAGAAGGGGTGCACCTGAAACCATAGAAATTCTGATTGTGTACGCCGGTTTTGAAAATATTTTCATGTTGGTTTTGTCAAGTATTTGGCAAAACAGACACACTTGCAGCCTTTAAGTTATTATCTAAGTAAGATTAGATTGTTTGGAAAATTATGAGAATAAACTGTGGAAATGTTTCAAAATTTCATCGTCTGTTTTGTTTTAGAAAAAAATCATCATTTTCAAATTGTAATATAACTAGTTAAATTTAAGATCAATAAGTAGTCAAAATTGTTAAAGGATTTATGTATTTTCAATGTTTTCACAAACTGAATCTAAAGTTAGTCAAATTAGATCCTTTGCACGAAATGTAATGCATTTTTTATAAAAAACCAAACAAATTCATACGAAATTTATCTTTTATCCTTATCACTGTCTTCTTATGTATATTACATGAACCGTCTGCTGTATTACATATCTAACATATGTGTAAGAATTTAGAATTCTTGAAAAAATGAAGCAAAAAATATTTAGAATTGATGTGCTCACTTTCTTCATTAAAAAATAATGATGAGTACATCAATATTTTAACTAACAGAAAAAAGTTGGATTCTGTTCAAGAACGACATATAAAAAAACATTTTCTTTGCCACAAATATCATATATGGCAGTTAAATATTCCAACATGAAAAGAAACTAGCTAGTTATTAGATACAAGATTAGAATTTTGCAATAAATTTTTTTCCGAGAAAACAAAATCAATAAAAAGAAATTGAAAGTTATCTTGTTTTGCTTTGCCAATTTAGGACAATACAATCTGAGCATCATTAGCACAACTTTCCTCATGTAATATTTATATTTATTACCATCGATGACTTCACTTTCTCTCGTCAGAAGAATTAAGTACAAAAGAATTTGGATATACTGAATTTTATACATATAGAAAAAATAAATCAATTATTGTTCCTTGTATGTTACATATGCGGAACTTGGAGGAAACAAAGAGAAAGATTGTGTCTAGTTTTCCGCTTCAAAAGACTACAAAAGTTGCCGTTTTTTGCTGCTCAAAATGTGAATTATTATCAGCATGTGCAGCAATATATCGAACCTGGATGCTGGAGACACCGAATGTGTATGCAGGTAGGGGTTCAACTGCTGAATTAATAACGTAGTCTCCAAGGGTAACATGCACTTGTCTAGGGGTTGCCCGGGCGACACAGTGGCCTGCTGTAACAACGTGACGCCTGCTAACTAGCGAGCCACCACATCTGAAACACAAAAAAAAATTGTAACAGGGGATATCATAATGAAACTCTATTAAAACTTTTTATTACTGCATTATAAGATAAATTCTAAATTATAATGAATGCACAGGACTATTTTCGTAATTTATTCGCATTATAAAAAGTTCATTTTGCAGAAGTTAACTTTTAAATTGAAACTTTATTTTTATACCATTGTTTTTTTTACTTAATGAAGAGGAAATAAAATTACGAAATATTTCGATCCAATTCCGATATACATATAATTATGTTTGTATTATGTATATACAGAGTGATTTATTTGAGATATTTTAAACTTTTGGATTTAAAGGTTTAGAATTAGAAGAATGACCAATTCTTGGAATGAAATTATACCGTTTTTTATTCACAAACAAAAATTACTTCAGAAACTAGACTCGTTTCTGTTTCCAAATAAAAATTGCGTCAGAAACTAGACCGGTTTTTATTTGCAAATAAAAATGTGGGCCAAAAACGATTCTCTTTCTGTTTATGAATAAAAATTAAAAACATGTCCAAAATTTGATTATAATAATATCTCTTTCGGTTTTGAAATAATTTTGTAGTACGCTTAAATTAAATCACGCTGTATATTATCACAGAAATGTGCACCAATAAAATTATTCAAGTAAAAAAGGAAGTACGATTGCATCGCACTTACAACTGTGCATTTCCGGTTTGGCGAGTAAAATTCGATATAAGTTCAAAGATAAGAATATAATAATGCATTCGTGGTGTGTTCCAATTATTTTTTTGTTTCAATGAAATTACTTTCAGAAACTGACTATTAATTGTTGAATTTACTTAAATAAAAACTACAATGCATTATTGTCAATTTTGTACAAATAAATAAAATTGTTAATACATATAGTGTTGTAATTTTATTCAAAAAGTTTTATTATAAAAACTTTCTCTTTCTTCGATATTAAAAATTATTATTCAGTCCACATTCAAAATTTTAAAGCCTAATTATACATGTATGTTGTGTTCGAAATAAAAAAAAGGAAAAGCGTGTACTCCTACAACATGGAAAAAAGTGCATACTTTTCCATTCTTTTGTTTTAAAACATGATTATATTTTTTTCAACAAGCAATGACAGCATTTCTTTAAGTATATTCATGCCAGTGAATGTTTCACATGATGTCCTCATCAACATAATAGTGACATTGACATTGTCTTCCAATGTACTTGACAATAAAAGTGTAAGAGATAGTAGTATTTATTTAAAAACTTATGTTCATTATAAATAACAATATAAAGTTCACTGTTGTTCAATAACCCCATTTAGAAAATAATTATAGTAGAAGAAGAAAAATAACAATTAGTTTGAGAATGTAAACCAGTGTGTCACATTTGCAAACAATTCGCATATTTACGCTTACTCATAAATTTATGAATTTACTACCTATGCAGTATTGTCTATTTGTTGTTGTTAAATATTAATGAGGGAAGATGGAAGCATAAATTACATTATACCATCACTATATAACTTTACTCACGTTAAACATGAATAAGAAATTCGGTGTACAAGATTTATAAAAAATAAGTCTTCAATATCTTATGTAAAGTCGAGCAATTATCATCAAGCAATTTTTTACCAATAATGATTTTGTAAATGTAAATACTTTTTTAAGTCCACTGACAAAGTTTAAATAAAATAATAAAGAAAGCGTAACATATTTTTTATTACAAGGACGTTACAGAATGACCGAAGAAGAATCATAAAACTCTTCACAATTCACATCATCATCATCGGCGTCGTTTCATTTTCTTTTAATCAATTAAACATTATTTCATTATTTTCTATTGTTAGAAATAGCGAGTATCCACTTTCAATTCAAGAACAATATTGATTTTGTAATAAATAAATTTTATATTGATTCTTATAGAAAATTTCTGAACATTCTGAAAGGAATATTTCTCATAACAATTGAAAAAGAACTAATT
>SSSI01005568.1:0-10778 GCA_004796505.1 Oryzaephilus surinamensis
GTCTCATGTATTTTGTGTTTTTTTTTATAAGATATATATTATTCCATTTTCTTGCTGTACAGGTGCTTATAATTTATTGCAATAAAACCAAAATATTTGGTTTATTTTATATATGTATTTGATTTAAGTTGAAATACTTTGATATCAAAATAATTCAGCTTAATTAAATTTAGTTTACTAAAATTTAACTATAATCAAATGCAAAGAATAGAGAATTAACCGATTAAAATTTTACCGGCTAAAAGTTCACCGATTAAAATTTAACCGACTAAGTTTGACCGATCAAATTTAACCGTATATGACCGAAAATCGGTCAAACACCGGTTAACCGGTTAAAGTAAAAAATTTAACCGATAGTAAATAAGAAAATTTTAGTCGGTTAACCGTTTAACCGGCCACGGTTAACAGCACTAGTTTCTATCGTATACGCATAATATAAACTCTATTATATTCTGGTATATAATATGATATATACGTATATAGCTATTTCACAAACGAGCAAAATCATTAATATTATTATTACAAATGAAAGACGTACGTACGGTTACGTTTATATTATTATAAAGTGTAGCTTTTAGTTACACAATAAGCTAATCTATCACGTATTTGCACACTATTTGCATTATAATATATAAAATGATCTTAATAGTATTATATAAATATATTATATAATATAATATTGTATAGTTTTGCTGATTATATTTTGAAAAATAAACATTGAATAAACATCAGCAGGGGAGATGCATGGTTGGAATTCAAACTTTCACTATAAATTCTCACAGCGATGAAATTTCCTATTAAACTTGAAGTAAAACAAAAGGCTTTATATACATATATGTATTTATGTTTGTTGTGTTTTACAAAACTGAAAATAAATATGTTTTTCAGTCCACTCCGTATACATATACATACATTTATACAAATATTATGGTGGCACACTGGTTTTGTTACAGTTGGACGCAAGAGAATACAATTCTCATAAAGACTTTATTTTATATTCGAAAAGTTAAAGAGGGCAAAACTGTATGGCTGTTGATTTTGTGTGTTTTGTAAACAAACAGGGTGTTTCCCGAAATTCTCATTTCCACTAATAGTTTTAATGACAGCTTAAAAAACTTCTAGAAAATATATTAAATATACATACATATATATGTTAATAAACATGTATAAAAATAAAACAAAAAAATATTTTATAAAAATTGTTGTAAAAATGAATGAGAGTATTTTCTTTTCAATTTTGAACATAATTCTGAAACATACTGTATATAAAATATACAAGTGACAGTTTAACTGTATACATATTGTGCGGTTTATGTTTTTGTCGGTAAAAAAGGATGAATAAATATTATATAAACCAGGAAATGGATGTTTTCTATTATCAAAATGGAACATGTCCGAGTTTTGGTATAATAATTGACATTCATAAGATTCTCCACATATATAAAGTTTTAACTATTAAATAATTAATTAACGAAACTTGGCAATTTAACATATAAATTTTCACACATATATACATACATAAACATATATATGTATATAATACGATAATATTATTAATATTAATTTGATAAAGTTGTATGGATGTTGTGGCCTCGAAAATTGTAACAACCCCTATATTCATAACACACAATATTAGTATATACTATAAACTAAACTTACTAAGTTTCCATCATCATCATCATCATTATCATCAGTAGCATTATCATTGAAATATTATACACTTTGGCATCTAAAGTAATAATAACTTTATAATGAAAATAATTATCTGTTTAGAGATGTTATATTTAATATAATCAATATTTGTGGAACTTTCTCCTGGCGAGCGCAGCTAGTATTTCTTTTAGTTTTTCTCTAATTTTGACAAATAAAATCTTATTTTTCAAAATTAGCGTAGTATACATATGAAACAATTGTACAAACAACGTTTATAAATAGTTTTTTAAATTTTTCGTATACTTCGTATATGTACTTGCAAATTTCTTATTATTTGAGTTTTAAGTACATGAATAATAGGTTTTGATTTAAATTTGGCAATTTCATATTCATGAGAACATACTAACTATTCCTATACATATACATATATGTATATGTTAGCGTATGCAAAAACAAAGGGAAAGCAATATAATGGGCATAATTAGCATCCGTTTGTATTGACAAAGTTATTATATGGTTCCTCTTCACTCTATATCTATATATTTCAACTCAACTATATTATATGAACCGCCAAACTATAGCTTCAAATATGTACCCTCTCTGTTTCTGTACATCAAATATGTGAGAGAGTGAAATCGACTTCCTTATAATTCAAAATTGAAAATAGATTGCTAATTTAGGGGGCTTTATTATTTCGATGGAAATGGAAATGGTATTTATTATATGCGTATAGTTCAGTCTGTTTCTTATAATATGTAAATTAGATAAATTCTGATAAATAATTTTTTTTCTTTTTCTTGTTTTACAGATGGAGCAGCAATTTTGAAAAGAAAAAGCTTCACTTCCATATGAAAAAAATGTTTCTTCCAGAGAAAAGGTAAGCAATTTTGTTTTTCGAAATTGTTTTTTCGCTTTTCATTTATCGGAAATGAATTTTGCAAATATTTGTTTTTACAACAGACGACAATTAGTTTTAAATTGAAAATGCTTTTATTGTTTACTCATCACATAGTTTTTTTGAAATGAATCTGGTGACAATACGAAAAATATGAAAAACAAAAAATTGCAATGTAAAAAAATTCAATCAATAATATCTATTATCAAGTTATAAAATAACTATAAAAATCGCTTGTATAATACGAAATGAGGATCTTGTCTTAAAATTGAACAATTTATTTATTATCATAAAGTTTGAGGAAAAGTTAAATAATGTAATAGCAGCAGAGATTAGTAATGTTGCCTTTTAGTGACAGCATTATATCTGTGGATATAATATAAATTACTTTCCCTTTCATGATCTTCTTTCTTGTTAAATTCAACACGACATTATCATTTTGTTAATTATGTATATATTTTGAAAAAGGTTTATGAGTATGTAGTAGTAGTAGTAGTGAAAAACCACTTAATTTAATTGAAAAAATTTGCTTTAAATATTTAAATACAAAAATTCCTCATGTAATAATTAATGGTGTCCCCATTAATCCTGAGGGAGTATTTAACCACTAGGTAGTAAATTCCTTCAGCAAGTTTTTTCCTTTTTTGTATCATTGTACGAAACAACAGTATAATAAATATGTTGGTAACAATTTCGTTTCAAAAAAAAAGATATACTAAAAAATATTCATTGACATCATTGTAAATCTGGATAATGTAACTGATGTAATCTGGAAGCTAGAATTGAACAAAAGATCGGTATTGAACTGGGAAGCGAGCACATTGTCCACTTGCTGGCAATTTGCTGCCATTGTATTGAGCTTTCTATCGTCGTCATCATCATCATCATCATCATCATCATCATCGTCGTCGTCATCGTCATCGGTTTATGTTCGTAGAGCATAACATTTGAAAAGAACTCATTGTCTATAGGTAATTAGGTGCGTCAGTTTCCGCCACCATACATTGACTAAAACACCCCTCCACAAGGGTTGGGTGTTATATAGTCAATTTGACAACATTTTCTTCAAAAAAAAATAAACTCGGCGTAAAAATAAATGATTTCTATCTCGTATCAATTTTGTTACTTTTAAATTAACAATTGAATTAAATTATTTAATAGCCGGTAATAAAAATTGTTTATTATCAGACAAAGTGATGATAAAAGAATACTGTATTATGTTATTTCGATCAGCAAAACTTCGTCTATTTTATGGTGTTTCATAAAAAAAATACGAAGTATAGTGTCGTGTTACGTGAATGATTTTTATTTAGAAAATTTCATGTCAAAGCCGATTTTATGCATTACCAAACAGAAAATTTCTTACTATATAATAACAAAAAAATGTATATAAAGTAACGATAAATTCTGAAGCATATACACGTGTTTTTTTTTTTGTCTCGTATGTTTTTGTACCAAACAAAACAGAAACATCTTCTTCTAGGTGCTTTTTAGTATATGAATGAAAATATTTGCTTGTTAATATAAATAATATTTTCCTTTAATGTTGAATTTTTTGATTAAAAAATTTTCTTTAAAAAAAAACGAACCACCACCACCAATCAATACAAATTGAGAAAAATGTAAAATAAATGGAATATACGAGATATTCGCCTCGTTAACTTTCAACATATAAAAATATATATATGTATATAAAACCTCATGTATCTTTAAAGATACCAACAAGAGCTGGTTTGTGATAAAAAGAATTTAATTGAAAATTGCCAAGAAAAACATAGATAAAAGTGAAAATTTTTTATAACACAACGTATGTATATAATAAAAAGAAAAGTTGAACTAACAATAATTGAGAACATTTTTATAAAATTATAACTGTTCATTTTTACATTGTCGTACCTAAATTCATTCAATTCTAATTTGATTTTGTTCCTTTTCAAATCGGATAATCTTTTTTCTTTTCTCTGTATAGGATCTAACTTTTTAAAAAATACAAAAGAACAGATGCTACAATATGCAGAATATGTATTTTATTTTCTTTTAAATCATTTTTTTTTGTTATTTTGTACGATCGAACAATATCTATATAGGGGTAGAATTGTATAAAGAAAATTAATCAAATGAAATTGAAATGTAGAAGCAAATACACAAAATTAAAAATTAAATCATATTTTTTTGCATCCAACAGTAAAATTTATGATTAAATGATGCAGTTGGATCGTTTTTTTTTAATAGCATGGCTGTTTTATATTAATATATTTTAAAATTTATTAATGACAAGCTATTGTTGTGTTTTATGAGTTTTATATTTTTTTTATCGTAAAATCTGTATATATGAATATGTATGTGTTTTTTTTTGCATTTAATTAAAAATTTTTGGATGTCAATTTAAGGATATCAATCTATGCGGTTATTTAAAAATCATTTTCCTTTAAGCAAATTACATTTTATTATTTTTTTTTTGTTTTAAACAAGCCCCGTATGTTGTATGGCTTTTAACATGGTACAGAAAAACAAACATGAAAATGTCGAACATGCCCTCCAATAAAATGTATCAAAGTTTAGTCAAGCATAGGAAATGTGAAAATCGTGTATTTTTCCCGATTACATTTTATATATACATATGTATGTATGTATTGGAAGCGATTGTACTTCTTCATGTGTGCTGTATATGTATTTGACTACAAATTTCTTCCCTTTGCACATAGTAGATTTATATAAATAAATGGAAGAAAAGACTTATATAAATTTTATATATAGAAAAAGAAAATATGGACAGAATGAATACATATATTGAAAATATATAAATATTGTTTGTTGATGTGTAAGAAAAAAGTATGTTTATTTTATTTGAATAAATTTTTTTCTTTCACATTTTCTCTTTTAAGTTTTAAAACAATTTCAAAGACACTTAAATCTATTTACTCAAGCTTTACGATGGTTACTAAGGCAACAATTATGTTATTTCTATGGTAACGACTCTCTTAGACACTTTAATTAAATTTATTTACACTAGCTTTATTGTGGTTGCCTAGTAACGACTGCGTTATTTCCATGGTAACGATTGTTTTCGACAATCTCCATAGCAACACACATGACCATGTATGCAGTTTTTCCAGTTAAATTGTACACATCATGGGAATCAAAATTGGGGAAAAATAGAAGAAAATTGTAAAATTTACAATACCTTAGAGACACCTATATATTTTCAATCGTTCTATATAGCATATATATTTATATAGAGCAAGAAGGTAAAAAAAATAGCGGCAAAAATTACCTACTATTTCGATGTGGAAAATTGTGTGGAAAATTTACATATAACTGTATAACAGGGATTTTACATGTGTAGAGGGTGATGGTGAGAAAAAAAGTATATATTTGGAATAAGCAGCTAAATCTTGTAAGATTGGCGGGGTTGGTTGATGGTAGATGGAAAAAAAACCAGGAAAAAAACGGAATTTAGCTCAAAGGGTTTTTTAAAATCGTGAGCATAAGATGTCTTAAAATATATCAAATTTAAAAATTCTTATTGGCCTATTTCTGGCTAAATAATTATATTCTATATACTATAAACTATATATATATATATATGAGTGGGAAAAGTTTGTTATAATTCGTATTGATGATACTAGAGGCTATTTAAGGGTTCCTTTTCCTCATACATACACCCATCATTAAAATGCTTAACCAAACACTTTACATTCATAACATAAACATAAGCGATTAAATTCAAACATGTTATTGCAAGTAAATAAATTTCAATCATATCTCTTCTAATAACATAAAACGTTTAAACTAATTTAAGTATTAAAAAAAAAATTTTCAATTCCAAATGTAAACATTTTAAGTTACTCGTAATTCTTGAAAAATTTAATATTAAAATTTATGTAAATAGAAAATTTTCATTTGGCTTACGGCTATTAATTTGTTTCAAATCTTATATGTACATATAAACGATTCCCTGTGTATAACAATAATAGAATAATACATAGTTCATTTTCAGCACAAAATTTGCCTTAGTAAGTTAACAAATATGTTACTGGTCATATACTCTGCGCAAGTTTACACAGCAACGCTTTTTGCGCCAACACTGTTACTTCTGGATATTCTGCAGTATAAATATAAATAGTAGAACAGTCTAAATCTAAATGAATTGAAATTGAAAGTGATGTCGTTTCTTGTATAACAAAACAATTTTGTATTAAAAGCTACTCATAAACTTATTCATTTTCAATATAACATTAAACTCGCTTCGCTCAGAAGGCATTCCGTAAATAGCTGTTCTATATTAATAAAAAAAAATGTTTATGGTTAAAAATATGCGCGACCTAATGTATACAAAATGTTATTAAATTGATATTACAATCATACAACAACAACAAATAATGCAATGTCATTTAATTAGAATTTAGAAATATATACCCACTATTTATGGGTTCTGAAATGCAGATTGCACTTGAAATGTATTATGTGTATTTACATACACATTACACATATGTACGTATATGTGTTTGTGTGTGCATTGTCCTATTTGGTATATCAAATATAATACCTAGACACAACTATAGCATCATATAATAATTTAATAATTATATTAATTGGATGAAACAAATTGTTTTACTAATGACATCAATCAAAAACTGATTGATTGTTTCTTTATAATCCCTAATACCAGCTAATTGTCATTCAATTTAGTTAATGAAAAGATAATAAATGTCATTAAAATGAAAGAATTGTGTGTATACGAACAGATTGGACTAAATTAAAAAAAAAAAATTGACGCGCTATCGTACTTTAAAAAAAAAATAAAATTGAATGTATTTTTCGGTGATTGAAGTTGCAAAATAAAATGTCTACAAAAATACAATCCATAAAGCTTAAAAATAAAATCATTATTGATGTGAATAGTAAAGTATTGTGTAATATGTTATAGTTTTCTGTTTAAAAATTGCTATAAATTTTTTAAAGTTTTACATATTTTTGTTGAAATGCATATACAACACAAAATATTTTTATAGATAAACATGTTCAATAACATTAAAATGGTCGTAATAAATTTTCTTTCTTTTTTTATATATACATATATGTATGTATAGGTATCTATTATATGTATGTGTTATAAAATTTTTCCAATTTTGAATGGTTCTAACCGATAATGATATTTGAATCGAATAAAAATTCATTGCAAGTGAATTCATTCACATTATATGATCATCTTGTGGATTTTGTTGTCGCATTATTGGTAATACCATGGTTGGAAAAATGTGAACACGTATTTTTGGAATTACTATTGGATCTTTTCTTACAATTGGAAAAATTTTTGATGATTATACGAACGATTCTGAAACGTGATTTCTGTATAATATCATTTTAATTATAAAATTTTGTTTTAGAGCTTTTTTTGTTCTTGAGAATTAATTCACATCGTAAATACGTTTAAAGACACAATAGTTTTCCAATTAAATTAAACGTAATGAAAACAAGTTAAACTAACACTTTTTTTGGTATAATAAAATGAGTTTATTTTATCTGCTTTTAAATATCAGTTTAACATTATATAGTGTAATATAATTCGAAATAAAAATTTGTTGAAAATGGTAAAAATTTCAAACATTAAAATGAAAAATATACAATTTTGTTAAATTGGCAATATAACAATGTTTCATATCGTATACGTGCAGACATTGAAAAATTTCTTTCTATTTTCATTTCAACCAGAAAGCAACAACAACACAACAAACTGGTGTAGTAGTAAAACCACTTAATTTAGCTTTTCAACATTTTGCTTTTGCACTCATCTTTCTATCTGTAAGCTATCTATTATACTTGTTTTTGTTATAAATTGCATCTTTTCTTTTGTTTTCTATTGGGACACATTTATCACTTTTGTGTTGTACACAAATTTGCCTTATTAATAACATACCTTTATATTATTTAGGAAATGTTTTGAGTTGATTTGTTAAAAAAAGGAAACATAATTTAATATTTAAATTGTGAAAGCGAACATTTTTTTTTCGGTTTGCTTTCAACTATATTAAATTCTAATTTTAGACGTGATATAAAAATGTCAAATTATTTCTGATCAAAATGTATACAGTTTTGTTCCAAAAAAAAAAATATCCAATCTAGTAAATTTATGTATTCTTCTCTCCTTCTTGTAAAAATTTAAAATAACTATAATAGAATGTACGTGTATGCATTATGATCAATCTTGATTTATTGACACTAATGGATATGTAATAATATACTTGTATATATGTATATAGGAATATTCTAGTAAAAAATGAAAAAAAAAACATGTATGTGTATAGCTGAAAATGGAAATTATGAAAAATGAAGATGAACACAACTGTATAAAAGCAAAAAGCTAATTTATTAATAAAATGAAAATATGTAAAATAACATGTACATTTTAAGCTTTTAAAATATAAAACCCTTGAAATTTTATACTCTTATCACGGTTTCTCTCTTTAATTTTATTTTCCATTACTCCAGAAGGATATATTCAAATGAAGATATTTACAGGGTGTGTCATTTTTCAAAATAACTTTTAAATTTTTGTTGTTTTTGCCATTTTGCTGTCTTTACAAAAATCGCTATTTTGATTACAAATTTAAGAATTCATTCTATATTATTTTTGTTCAAAAAAAAGAAATACAGTATTATAAATCTCCAACAAAACTAACCCGCTATATATACGTGTATATGTTGAATTACCATCATATTGCAATGAAAAATTCATTAATAATAAGAAAAAGATGTTAAATTACTTTAATATATTCCCGTCACGTTTATACTTTATAAAATTGGATCTAAGACGAAATTTAAACTTGCATTCAATATGGATTTGATGATGATGGTGTATGGATAGTTAAAATTCACTCAAAAGAATATTAATAATAAAAAAAAGAAATATGAGAGAAAGAAGAGAAGCGTTAAGGGGTGTTTTCAGTGCGGGAAAGTAAATCATCAGAAAATTTAGTTTCTATATTTATTTATTCGTTTTTTCAGTTTCTTAATAACGTTTTTCCCCTTGTATATATAATGTGCTGGGTGAAATTCAAGTTGATTTAATAGAACTTTTCAAATTAACCGCATTTCGAACAATTTACAAGAGAAATTGCGGAATTATTTATGGGTGAAACTTAAACTGAAATGGAATATTCGAGAGTATATAAAATAGTTTGACGCTATATATGTACAAGTATATAATACAGCTTACATATACATACATATATATATTTATATAAAATGTTCTTTTGCGAAATGAGTTGTGGCTCAAGCAGACATATTATTATGTCTAACTATAAATTCACTTTAATTAAAGTTGCATAAATTAATGTTGAGGTGCATGTATACATTGGAAATTATAGTACGAAATTACTATGTATGGTAGTTGTACAAAATTTTTGATGTTTTACAAGAAAATCAGTGAAAATACTCGTAATCGTAATAATATAAAATTTTTATTGTTGTGTATTTTTCATTAATTCCTTCTTATAAGTATAAAGTACAATTTTTAAAAGATTCAATTAAAGCTTATCTTATTTGTTTTCATATTGTTGGTGACAGTTTATCTGGTCACTGTTTTTAATCCCTTGCAATTTTCTTGCGCCATCTCGCCACTGTTTGACATTAGCGTCACCGGACATACGTTAAAAGAACATAGTTTATAAAATTTATAAAATGTACAATAAATATAGAAAATCTGGTGTCTTTAGAAGATTTTGAACACATTGGGGTTATTTTCAGTGACCAGTTGGCGTTTAGTGACTGATGACGAGTTAGCGTCCGCCCATACCATTGTGTATTATTTAAAACAAAACGAAAAGTATTGTTTTCATCTTTATATTTTTCATCTTATATTAAAATTCTCTTTGTTGTTTTCATATTCTTTTGTTAGTGGTTAATTAAATCTTAAATTTTTATATCGTTTAACTATATATTTTAACCATATGTTGTTTATGTTTTATTATGTGTTTTGTTGAAATTATTTCCGGAAATGTATTTGGTAGTTTTGTTGGTGTGGAACGTCTGTTGGGAGAGAAAGCGTGCCTTGAAAATTAGGGTTGTTTGTGTGTGAGTATGTGTGTGAAGTAAATCTAAAAAGGGGTGGATGTCTCCACGGGGAGCAACTTATTCAGGAGGACGATTCCGAGTATAACAGGATGTGCGGATTAACTTATTATATTCCTTTTGATACGCAAAAATCTTTTCATGATGGCTTTAAAAT
>SSSI01005570.1:0-29449 GCA_004796505.1 Oryzaephilus surinamensis
AAATAAAAAAATAAAATTTAAACTAAAACAGTAAATATTTAAAAAGTAATGAATCAATTAAGCAAATTGTGATTGTCGCCACGTTAACATTTTACCTTTTCCAAATTTCTTTAAAATTAAAATATTATTTAGAACTTTTTTGTTTCGTTAGAAATACGTACGAGTATATTACACTGGAAGCTTATAATGTCTGAAAAAAATATCCTACACAGATAAAGACAAATAATCTCCTAATAAATTTAGTCATGACAAGGAGTTTGTTTTGTAATTTTCTTTTGTTTGAGATTTAGTTGTTACTAGACAAAACATATCAACAGCAATATTGATTTTATAATACATTTTTGCACTGCTCAGATTATTAAAATACTTTCTGAAATGATTAACTTACCCCCAATTGCAGAAAAATATAACACGGTGTTAAATCAGCGAATTCTTGAATCTGATTGGTCAAAATGGTGGATTAAATATTTAACACCGTGCTAAAATTTAATCCACTTTTCTGCAATTGAGAGTCAGAATATTAACTGGTCTTCATAAAAAAAAGCTTTCTTTAAATTGCTGCAATATGTTGCTCCGCCTTTTAATATTTTGTAGTTTCTTTAATTAAACAACTCCAAAAATATAATAACTTATTTCATTCTATTTCCATATTTGAATACACAATAAACATAAATAGGTATCTCGATAGGTATTTTTTATACAAAAAAATTGAATATTTTTAGATGTCTACTTGTTTCATTAACAACTTTTGGTAATCATAACTATTTTTTATGAACATTATAATTTAATTTCCAGTTAGAGGAAATCCTTTTAATATTTTAATTTCAATTTTTGTTCTAGTTTTAGTTGAACATCTACGAGTATACAGAAAACAGAAATTAATGTTAATTAGGTCATTATTTTTTAATTCAAAAATTAGTTTTGCTTGTATGAAGTTAAGTGAAATAATTATTCTATAATTGAATATTTTCCATTTTATGAGATCTAATCTCGAATAGCCTTATATAAAACAGAAGCCAGGTGGAGAGAAACCCATAAAATGCAAGTTAAAATTTTGCTGAAATAATGCAAGGACATAAATTGCTAAACTCAATTAAATTCCACATAAAATATATCAATTTAAAAATATATATACTTTTGAAAGTGCATTTAAATGATATTCATAAAAATATCATTTAATCGACGAACATAACTGAAAATTTATTGCACATATTGAATAATAGAATAGAAAATAGTTATTTTTATTACAGGGCCCTGCAGAGATAATTTTTTAGACTCGACATAGTCTTATTCGAAGAAAAATAGAAATTATTTAGGTATGGTATAATATAAAATCACAACCGAAGACTAAAAATGACTAGAAATTCTGAGAGAGAACGTCTGAAAGTGCAAATAATTTTTATATAAAAATATTTAAAAACGTTCAAAAAGTAATACTCCTAGTAAATAAATAATACATACACATACATAAGTGTACGTATATGGTTTAATAAAACTATTATTGCTTGTATTGTGACAGCTTATAAATATTAATAACAAAGATTCTAAAAATACTTCACTCATGTAAATTAGTTTACTAAATGAACATTTTACAAGCATAACATGTTTAAAGTAACAAATTATAAAATATATTTTATATCATAATAACCAACCCTTTTAAAATGAATTGCGCTCCTTCAGCAGAAATGATTAATTTAGGCAAAAAAGACAGTATTATAACAAATTATTGTAACAAATCACATATATATTGTTTGTATTATTTAATCTGAATTTGATTGTGGGTAAGTTTTTTTATTATAGCAAAATTATCACGTGCTTTTCTGACCCGTTAATTGGATATACAAACACGCGATACAGTGTTGCTAAAACAGTTTAACGTAAAGTATATGCGCGACGCTGAAACGGCAACTGAAAAGCTAGCTGAAAGGCGTCGTTCGTACCGCTTTTCCGATGTCTTCTTCGACGCCAGCGCACTGAACCATCCAATTCTTAAAAATACATAAACATAGTGTAGTGTAATATTTGCATATTCTATATTAAAAGTCATATATCTTTTTTTCGGTGGCTACGTCTCTCATCCCCATTATCACTGATGTCATAAAACTGTAAACCGTCTTGCACTCTTGCATATTGTTGAAAAAAAAAATTTATGAACTGGTTGCGTTATTATTCTACTAGCACTCTTTTCTCATTTCTGTTTGTTTACATGAAACTTTTTATTTACTCTGGACATTTTTCAGTATAATGACGCCCGTTCTAAGTTATAAAATTTTTGTTGTTTGCCTGCTTGAAGAAGCGTTATTAAAATAATGAAATTGCTAAAATTAATGTTGTAATAAAGGAGAAAAAAGATTAGATTTACTTGTAAAAGAAAATAACTTCAGTATTGAAGTATCCAGGATTACATTTTATATAATATTACATTTTTGTCTTGTTAACTTCAACATGTTATTAAATTTAAAAATTTGAAAATTCATTTTCTTTCGTAAGATGGTATATGTTACTGTGTTAACTGTTAAGGAACATCTTTTAAGGTCTTTGATTTTTAAATATTTGCTTTTGTGTAGTATATAGAATAGCGTTTTAGAATATATGGAATTTCATGTAGACCTAGTTGATCTCTTGGGATTAAACTCGATGTGTATGGTTAGAGTGTGGAGCAAATTTCATGGAACAAAAGCTCAATTCTTAACACTTCCATAAATTCCTTGTTTAAAGTGGAAAACATTTTATATTATACTGGAAATAGGAAGTTACTGAGCTTACAGAACGTTTCAAAATGTTTACATTCAATATAGAATAAGTAAATATTAATTTTTCCAGAACATTGCAATAACATAAATGAATGCAACAAATTTTTGATACAGATTTCCTAGTGCTTTTCATCGTTATTTCGCTTTCAGTTTTTTTTATTTATTTATGTAATAAATTACATATTTATTATCTAGAAATGCTGAGAAATATTATGAACCGGTTGTGTTTATTCAAAATTAAATAAGCGTTCAAAATTAATAAAAATACTCGTAAGCATATATTCGAACAGCAGGTTTGGTTATGAAATGTAAAAGTTTGATTTATTTTCATTCAAATATACGTAGAAACGTAGATAACTGTTTTTTATGTTGCTACTACTTTAATTCAACTACGAATATTATATTGCAGTATACCTACTTTTGTGGTATATTCTTTTCAGATCGATAAATGTATTTCAGGATATACTTATACTCATACTAAAATATTTTTGCTAAATTTAATATTCACTTAATGTACTTCATAGGAGACACAAAAAGGAAAAGATACAAGTTGCGGTAATAATTTATAACATATACATATAATATACCATATAGTATACCATTTGAAATGTGACTTTCTAGTTCTACCAAGAAACATAATTGTGTTCCGACTAGGGATGATGATTCTTCAAAACAACTATTTGTTAATAGAAAATACATGTAGCGAATTTCTAAAACTGATTCAATTGATGGGACATCAACTAGCTTAAATTAGCCAGTTGTCAAAATGGATTACAGGCAATCACTCTTTTAGTAGTCAACTGATGTGAGGAATTGGAGATTTAATCTAAAAGTGTATTTGATTCAAATATATCACAACATCAGTCCCATTTACATTGATGCCCCCTAATATATGCACGTCGGTACGTCAATCTTCAGGTGCGTGATAACGATTTATATCCCTGAATCCAGAATACTGCGAGAATTTTAATTTTATTCGTTCGTTTTGTTCTAATTAGCTCTAATTATCTAATTTCACGTAACGTGGAATGATTCAGAACACATTTTTTTTTAAATTTTTTTTAATAGGGTTTGATGATGGTGGTTGTGATGGTTTTATAAAGCTCACAAAACCCCCAGAGGAATTAACTTCACTAGTTCGGAACGCGTTAGTTGAACTGTTAAATATGTGTGATGTGATTAACTGGCGTATCCTTAAAATAAACCCATAACATGACCACACCATATACCTGTACGTTATATTTAGTTAAGAACATCATGTTCAAATGCTCTCACAGTTTAATACAAAAACATTTTGTTAACATGTATAAGGGTTAGCAAAGACTAAGGGTTGAGGGTTCAGGTTTAGTGGAATGATTAATTAAATTCGATTTTTGGAATCTGTTTGTGAGTATTTATAGCACCTGGATAATAAATGATTCCCTTGATAAAATTCATTTGTATTGTATATAATGCTATAAATATAAATATATTAATATAAAATTATTGTTTATATTACACATGCTAAAATAATTTGTGGAATATCGTATTCAATATTTTATAAATATTTATTTTTGTATTTCCAACTAATATTAGTTTAACGGTTATAAACTAAATTTACGAAATGAATATTTCAACAATTTTAATTATATGCAGTGTGTGTTTTATGTGCAAATACAATGTATCTATAATACATATTGTATTAATGTAAACAAGTTTTATATTATGTACTCCTATCATTTTTGATCGATAATAATATTTAAAGGGCAAGTTTTATATGTAATTAACAAGTTGATCAAATACCATTAGTTAACTTCCGGTTAAAGCCACGAAACGATCATTACGTTCCCGAATATTTCAACAACACTGTATAGGAAATGTCATCCCTTATTGTATGGGTGTTTGGGTAGTTAATATTCAAATCAAAGTATAAATTTAAAACGACTACCACTTAGTTGATATAATATATTAGGAACGTAATAACTTTTTTATATCTCACTCTTAATAAGAGCTATAATATAAATAATACGAACGAAAAATGTTGGTCATAATTAAAGGATCTCTATTTCTTTCTTGATACTTATTTTGTCAGAAAAGACACACTTCTACAGCCGAAATACGGTAATATCGAAGATAGTTTATCGAGCAATTTATATTTATTGTGGTGCCAATATTGTCACAGAGTTTTTCTTAAAATATATTAGAACTTCAATGTCTTACAATACAATTTTATTACCTACTAAGTTATTCAAAGCAGAAAAATATAAAAATTCAGTACTACGAAAAATAAATTTGAACACATATACATATGTACGTATGTACCTAACTACCTAATACCTGAAACTTAATACATACCGAGTATATATCTATTATATAATGTTGAAAGTGTAAGTAAATTTATTAATTATAAATATTTAATTGTTACTAATAACTGAGAATCAACTTTTGTTTAAAATTCTTCATGAATAATTCAATTTAATTCAGACTTTCCATTAAATATGAATTGCTATTTCTTTGAAATACGAGTATACATAA
Organism: Oryzaephilus surinamensis; assembly: GCA_004796505.1. Lineage (NCBI taxonomy): Eukaryota > Metazoa > Arthropoda > Insecta > Coleoptera > Silvanidae > Oryzaephilus > Oryzaephilus surinamensis. The sequence goes on from SSSI01005570.1 coordinate 5,268, forward strand.
ATTGACACAAATTATAATTTTCATCTATTTTAAAACAATTTATGTAAATATTTAATGAATAAATATAAAAATTTAATGCAGATAAGTTAATTTAAGGTGTTGATTTATTAGTTCTTCAAAATTGATTTAAACATTTTTATACTTATTGAATTCGAATAATATAATAATTAGAATTTTCTTTTAGTTTATATTAAATTTCATGAACATTCTCTATATAAAACTTCCAATTATCATTAAAATTAGAATACAAGCATCATGAACTATATATAAAAGTTATACCATATATTTCCATGTTTGAATTGTTTCAATATTTTGTGTTTGTTTGAAGAATTCATTAGAAAATTTAATTATTTCAGAAATGTATTAATAAAATCACCAATTAATTTCACTGTTAGAAATGGAATTATATACTTGTTTGATTGATTTCTCTTTGATATATTTATATACATATGTCTCATAGAAATATTTGTGTAGAAATAGTTGCATATATAGTGAAACTTGCAATTAATTTGTCAGTTCAAATTATAGATGAGACCTTTGTATCATAGCTCTATTTTGGCAAAGTATATACACTCTTGTTATTCCACAACGCAAACCAAAGCCTTTCACGTAGATATCTAATGTATATGTATAGTTATAGTTGTTATAGGTAAACAAAGTTGTATATGCACCTTAATAATTTCCTTTATGTATGTATGTAATATGTATACATTGAAAATACAAACGTATATTTGTTATTACACTATGTAGATGCAGCAAGACAGAAAGCCCTTATACTTTGACATTTTGAAAAAAATCTGTTGAAAGTATTATAATATGTACATATGTATATGTAGGTATATACAATTACGCGTCGTATCTACCTATCTCCTTATAATATTTTGTTTATTTTTATAAAAGCATTTTATACTTTCATAGTGGCAGTATTATATGGACCAATTTTCTTTAGAAGAAAAGAATATGTTCTATAAAGGTTAAAATGCGTTACTTTTCAAGTGAAGTGTAGCGTAAAAAAACAGAAAGTTATTTACTCTAAAAGAAAAAGTTTTCTTATTGTGTCAAGTGGAACTGTTTTCACACTAGTATAAAATTTTTTATCGATGCTACTTATTGTACAATAATAAAAAAAGTTCAAATTGACAATAAAAGTGAAAAACCAGTCCAAATTCATCTAGTCACTTAAATTTGTTGCAAATTAACCACAACTTTAAAAGTACTTTTGATGTTATTGAGAAAAAGATCAAATGGCATTAAAAAAATATATAGAAGTATTTCTTTAGAGGCTGTGCTGTAGCGAAACTTGCCTGTCAGATATGTGCTTAAATTATACCATCTTCTAAAGTAACAACATCAGTGTTTCAGTTATCACAACAAAAGGGCTTCTCTTAACAGGATATCACTTTTTTCACGGCATTAAAGTGCCTCACATTAAATCAGTAAAATAATCCAATAAAAGTAAAATCGTGTAACTTTCGAATTAAGTTCTGAAAGTATACTCTGACTTTTTTTCTCTTGAGGTAAATAAGATAATTTGTTATATTTGTAACATTATTTCTACTTGACGAAATTACTTTTTCTTGGTACACCTCCATTGTACTGTGGTAGTTTGTGAAATTTTAATTTTCACTTTTTTTATATTACAATAAAGCTTGAGAACTTTCCATGCAAAGTATCATTATACAAAACAAACATTTACCGAAATCTTATATTATAAAATTATTTCTAAAGTTGGTAAGAAAATGAAGATGAACTACACAATTTGTCCAAAATGAACACAAAAGATGTTTTATTTATTCAGAATAATTATATTGTTTTGGAAGATGGCTCAAAATATCCTTTTAGACTTTATATTTACGTATAATGGAAAATAAAATATATTTTATTAAAATTGTTTCAAAGAATATGCTTCCATAAACCTTGTAAAATATAACAATAATACACGTAACTATATGCTTGCATTAATATCGATCTACACTAATCTAGAATGTTGAATTTTTATAATTATAGAGTAAAAGAAAATTATAGGTCGAAATTTATTTACATTTGCTTATCAGTGTTGGCTTTACTTATAACAAAATTGCTGTAATGTGGAGTTTTCTTTAGTTTCTTAATTAAATTATTACCTAAAGCAGCTTTAATGCAGCCTTTTGCTAAAATCTGTTTACTTTAAATTTATAAAAATGCTCAATTTATCATAAACTTTTATTCATTTTAGAAGATAACCACATTAGTTACATTATTTATTAATAGAAACATATTTATAATGTCATAAATAATAGCTGTCTATTTTAACTGAATATCTGGAATGGTTTTCGTCAATCTAGAAAAAAATTCAAAATTATTAAATTAAATAAAACAATTTAAATAGGGGCTTACAGTCTTCCGACATCGTACAATGTCATGAAAAGTTCTTGACCGGCAGAAATAGGGGCCCCTAATAATTGTCGGACTCTTCTAAATGTCTTTCCAAGTCCATCTAGCAAATTAACGTATTACTTAAATGAATTTACTTGTAATTTAACACACTCACCTTCGGCATTCACAGAAACAGCCAAAGCAACAGTTATAATAAAGAAAAGAACAAACAGTTTGTTTGAAGTCATTTTTGAAAATAACACGTAACGTTCTGACTCATGTTGTTTTGTTATTTCGCTAATTATGTGTTAATAAATGTTATCAGTTATTAGTTAAAAAATATACGAATAAATATAGCAATTAAGTGTTTATGTCACAATTTTTGCATATTTATCAATCTAGTGAAGCGTTCATAACAAAATTAAGTTTCAATTATATATATTTTAGAGACGTGAAGTAATCATATTCTACTAGGAGTACTAATTAGAGTTAATTCACTAGCTTAATTGTACATAATTTGTTATTACTGACTTTCCCAATTTTCTGTGAAATTTAAAATACATTATGTTGAATTTATACGTAGAAATAGAATGCAGTTTAAATGTTTCTGTGGAATATGCAAATTTCTATGTTCTAATAAATTAAAAAAACAGAATTAAGAAAGATAAACAGCATTCCTATAAAACATGGTAGAATGGAATGAATATTGATAATGGCGTTCATTATATATTCACTTTCAGTTAATTTTTTCACATTATCTCACTAATTAAATCTTGTAATTGAATTTTAAAGGATTTTTTTAAACTCAACACATTCTACCAAATTAGTTCAGGTTTTTATGCGTTCATAATTTATAACTTCATACCAAAATTATATAAACAAAAATTAATAGCTACCCAAGAAGGGTTTTAAAGTTCATAAAAAAACTTTGCATCGTTGTATATTATAATACAAGTATGTATATCTCTTCACGAATTGTATTTAAATGAAGTCGTCGGTTTTATGAAGTGATGAAAGCGTAATCCTTTTGGAATTTAGTTGCATATTAGTGTCACGAGAAGTTTTGTTTGACGTGAAGCTCTTTCGGTATAATCTTCTTGCAGACGTCAAATTCCAAACAAGAATAAAGAAAAATTTTCTAAAAGAGAAACAAAAGAAGAATTACATGATGAATGTCTTCTTTTTAACCCATAACTGAAATGAATTGAAAAATTGAATATCAGTTTTCTGAAAACTAACTTAAAGCTGCATATATTTGGCGTTATTATTAATAAGAAATATTTATTAAATTTAGTAAACATTTTTAACATATTATTTTCAATGTTTCAAATTATGAAATTTTGGGTTAATTTTTCTACAACTTCATCAATCAAGCTTATTTTCAGTAGGAAACATAGGCGTCAAATGCATACCTACAAAATTTCAGTTCGATATCTCAATTCCTTCGAAATTTTCCCCAAGCTCCTAACACCATAAATTATTTGTTTTCTTTTCAATCCAAACAAACTATGATAACGAAATAATGAAATATGATAAAATCCGAAAAAAAAAAAATTAAATTATTTATTTCGCAAAATATAGTGCCAAAATAACTCCAAGTGAACTTAAATAAAAAATAAAAGAAATCTATTAAATTGCGGACTGAGAATATCGTGACTTGAATTTAATTTATCTAAATATTTATTAGGAGCCCAAACCCAAAAGGATAAACTCTTGTGTTTTCATTCTATAAATGACACACAATATTATCATACTTTTATACATAACTGCATTTTACGAATAATTTAAGCTTAATGATAGCGGTTGTAATAGTATACAGTATACATTTATATACAGTACATAATACAAAACTGTCTTAAAAATAAACGAACATGTAGAAAATTTGGCTCTTTCATTTATATGACTATATATACGGTTCAGTGCGTCCAAATTGGTTAATCAATATACATTAAGAATTCAAGAGACAACAGCTAAATGTGAATTCCAATGCTGAAGTCCGCATGACCTATCAGCCTTTCACCCTGTCAAAATTGGTCCACATAGACATATATATCAGGTATCTCAGTTATGATTTAATTCGTTTGAAATTGAGTACTCTGTTATTAAAACATTATTGAAATGTTGAAACGTATATAACTGGCAAATTGGAAAATGGAATTTATTAAGAAAGTTTTATCTTCAGTTCGAAAATTTTGACAGAAAAATTCTTTGAATTATTATTAGGTATATTATTTTCTGTTTAAAAAGGATTTAAGGGAAGTTGATAAATCTGAAATGCAATGCAAGATTTCTTGTTCAATATTATATTATTTTTGTAATAAAACCTAAATGTAAAACCTCATGGACATAGTTACTATAAAATTAGCTATACCTAATATTTTCTTTAAAATTTAAAAAATATGCAAATAACTCATAATCGTTTTAAAACATTTGAAATATGTTAAAAACAATTTCAGATGAACCAAAAATACGAGAGGTTATATTATTTTTTAATTAACAGGAGAGAAATTAATTTGTGAAATGCCGGGGGTATATTCATTTATATGTATGTATATGTACAAGTATATTTATAAAAGCGGAAGACATGTGAGTAGTTGATTTAACAAACGAATAATTTAAAAAAATGGTATATTTTTTATTATTGTTCATTGTGAAAATTTGTATCAAAATACGATGAATTTAATATTTGTTATACATATATATATGTATGTATGTATGTATATTTAATTTTATAAATCAAATTATTATCTGTAAGAGTATCTATGTATTACCGTATTACATATGAGACTAAATTCAAATCTAAATTTAAAAAACAATTCAGAGTCAGTGAATAGAAATAACACACTGCACATTTAAACCAGTTTTATTGAAGCAATTTGTGTATGATTTTAATACAATTTTTTGGAAGTAAACTAAACGTAAAATAAAACATATAAATCATTAAAGTTCCTTTAGGAGTTTGTTCGAATTTTTATCATATCTTTTCACCCTAATGAAATGATACTTAAAAAGATGTTTCCTAAATTATTTTTTGATGAGAACATACATATTTAAATCAGTACTTAGACATTTGCATATTTTGTTGTAAAATTCAAGAAGAAGACATTAAATATGATACAACGTCTCGCAATATCAACGAATTTATGCGTAGGCTGTTTTGTTTTCACGAAAACAAGAAATAATTTTTAAGAAATAATATAACAATTTATCTTACTGGTTGAACTGAAAATTGGTCTGGTGTAAACAAAAACGCTAGAGTCATTTATCAACTTCTAAAATGTTGTTCTAATCTAATATGTATTATTCGTATGTATCATATGCCATATGATGTTTGTTTGGAATTTCGTAGTGAAAATCAATTGATTCATGAATGAATTAGTTATCCTACATAACTACCAAAAAAATAATTCAAATGTGGAATTATTGAAAAATACATACGTATAGTGCATGCAGTAAGAGAATGTTGGACAAAAGAATGTGAATTGATACCACGTGACATTTTTATAGAAACTCTATTGGCGGTAGAGAGCAAATTTCATAAGAAGGGCTAATACCTCGATCTTCCTTTCCGCACCAACAAATTCTCATGCCACGTACTAGTACTACATAATTACATATGTTATAAATTAGCAATATGTAGGTAAAATTTTGTGGACTCTGACCATTTGTCACTTTAGTTCAGTAAATAGTAAATACTAAATAGATATCATATATGTATATAGGACATGTTTATATGCCAAAAGACAGTCAAAGTTGAAGGATTCTGCCATTCATATCCGAAATATGATGAAGAGAGCTATTGTTAAGACATGATAAGCCACAACATATTTGAATATAAACGTATCATATACTGTCCATGTACTGCCTTTAGCGATTTTCTAAACATATAAAGACTTCATAAACATACATATATGTACTTCTACTTGCTTCTACATAGCGAATAAAACCATACTAGCTATAAACTGCATTCAAATCATTCTAATTTCTAAGTCATTTTATAATGAAATTGCCAGATTTTCTTATAGATTCACCGAAGATTTTAAAACAGTAGTGGCACATAAACAAATATTTTCTTATGTTCTTGTAATACTTTTGTAGGTATATATTATTCTGAGAAATACGTACCTACATGCATGAATGATCCTTAATTTCATAAAAGCCATCCATCATTTTTAGTCATTTTGTTTATCTAATTTTAATCATACAGATATCTGGTTTTATTTATATTGTAAACGTATTTTGATTTAGTTTTTATGAATAATATTGCAATTTATTACATAATAAATATTCATAAGCTGAAAATAGGGTTAAATACAATGTTGTTTAAATACCTAAATAAATATTTTGAAGTAGTAGGTACATTTTATACTCGTATATAGTAATTATTACATATATAGTATATATATTTATTGCCTCGTAGCCTCGTACGTGCATATGCATATACGTATTTAGAATTATACGAGTACTTACCTATATAAAGCCAAAATATTTTGCATATTTGTTCAAATATCTATAGTGAACTATTTAAGTACATATTTAATAAAATTATGTTCAAAAAGCTACTATAATAAGTATTAAGTATTAATTTACATTTCCCAATCATTTCGTTTTTGTTAAATATTTTTTGATATACATATTTCAACAGACATTCACAGTGAATAACAAACAGAAGATCCAATTTCAAACAAAAAATAAAAAATTGATTTTTGTTAAATTTCACTTAAATATTGCTTCAACTATATATAATTATTTTATATCAAGTTTCTATATATGGTGTTAAATTTTATTTTTGCATGTTTAGTTTAAGGTGTATTTAATCAGCAATTGTTGTATGTAGATTTGATGTAAATGAGTTTTGAGTGAAATAATCGAAAACTTTTAGTTATTATCAGTTACAAAAAATTAAGTAATGACGTCAAATCTTTAATCACTTGCACCTATATTAAATGTTTATGTATAATTTAATCACTTAATAAATATAAGCTACTATAAAAACACTTTACCTCATAATTCTTTTCTTTGAAAACGTAATATAACAGTATTATTGTAGGTAGTACTCGTCGGTATAATTATACACGTAAATGCATATTGTTAAGTAATTGATAACACAAATGTTATAATTATGGAAAATATAAATTTTAAAATAATTATATGTAAATATATGTATGCAATTAATAAATAAATAAAAAATACAAACTAATTTGTTTGAATTAACAGAAGTTAAGCGATTTTGGAATACAACAATACCATCTACCGGAACATGTATAATGTAAATAACGCAAGCGCTGAACTTTAAATCGATGATTCTGAAATGAATTTTCCAAAAGCTTTCAGTTGTTTCAGTATCTTTTGTACTTTGGTGGGTGTTAGAAACTTTTCAAATTGAAACAAATTACGTACAAAATGGTAATATGAACGTAATATTTTATTTGCTAAATAATAATTAATTTTTTTTTTTATAATTTTTCAGTACGGGTTTGTTAATTATGCTTTGGAACTTCTTGTTGTCAAAACGTTTGGAGATGAAACTTGGGAAACTATCAAGTAAGGTGGAATTTTAAATATTTTTCTGTTATTAAATTGCGTCAATTAATTTTCAAAATTATATATGTAATCAAACCATTATTGTTGGTACGAAATGCACATATTTGTTCCTTTTAGCAAACAATTTTTTTATTGTTATGCTAAATTTGTTCGGGTTAAAGGGTCACATTATTCCAGTATATATTTTTCTAAAAATACATTACAATTGTACAAAGTGTATAAATTACATAACATAGTATTCAAAATTAGATTGCCTCAGGAAGACGTATTATGTTTATGTTTTTATATATATAGAAAAAATGCAGATGTGCAAATGGAAGGGCAATTTCTTGTGCGCCAAATTTACGAAGATGAACTTACTTATAACTTAATATCCGCTGCCGTAGAAGTTTTAAGTGAGTTTTCAGCCAATATATACATAAAAGCGGATATTGAATTAAACTGAGATGTTTTTATAGAAATACCAGCAAACACAATATTAGAACTTTTTGGTAAAATGTTTTTTGAATTTTGCCAAGATTCTGGTTACGACAAAATTTTACAAGTCTTGGGCGCCACACCACGGGACTTTCTACAAGTACTATAAACCGTTTAATATATGTACAACTGAATTATTTAAATTCAATTTCTATTTAGAATTTGGATGCATTACATGACCATTTGGGCACTTTGTATCCGGGAATGAAAGCGCCTTCATTCCGGTGTACTGAACGACCAGAGGATGGAGCTTTAATTCTGCATTATTACTCAGATAGGCCCGGATTGGAGCATATTGTTATAGGAATTGTTAAAGTACAGCATCTACATCAATTGATTTTATCGAATTTTGTAAATATTCCATAACAATTTGCAGACTGTTGCCAGCAAATTACATAATACTGAAGTAGAAGTGGAAATTTTGAAAACAAAACAGGAATGCGATCATGTACAGTTTTTAATTACGGAAAAATGTGGACCCCAAAAATCTCCATTACCACAAATTGATGAAATTACCACACTTTCTTTAGGTAAGTAAGAATAAGTAGTTATTAGAGTACTCTAAACAAGTTTTCTATATATGCAGTTGTGAATTATAGATGGCACTAATAAATTTAAATTGGTATTGTTAAAAATTTGCTGAACAATTCATTGCAATTAGTTTACAAATTTTACAATTGTTGTTAAAATCATGACCATGACTATAATGTGGTAAATAAATAAATTATACTGTAGTATAATTAAAATCACTCATTCGGTTATTACACAAATAAACAATCAATAACAATAAAGTATACCTAATATTGCAATCAATGCAATCAAAATTTAAAAAACCAATTACGTTGCCCTAATATTGGCACTTTATTATTTATTTATTTTTTTTTTGTTGAAATATTAAATTTAAATTATAGTACAATTATTTTCTATCCATTTAAATTCATTGATATAAAATGTCTTGTTAAATGCTGATTTCTGGTGCATATTAAATTATTTATTGCAGTATTAAACTGTGCCATTGTATTAATATTTAATATTTTGTAACAAAATAACAATTTGTTTAAATCTCAATGCAATAAAGATTAACGGATACATTTTGTGAATGCCATATGTTACCAATACCATAATGTGTAAGGATGTAGAAATTTTTCAATTATCATTATAAAATTGATACACTAACAGATATTTCCAATTCAATCAACAAGAATTCTGTATTATTGAAATTGCCATGAACTTATTTCTATATTTGCAACGGTTCTTTTCATTAAACCGTAATATTATCATTTTGTCGAACAAAACGTCACATACCTACTTACTTAACTTGTTTTACACACTTTATATAGAAAGTATTCGTATAGTATTAGAAAATTTTTAAATTAAAGAAAAAAAAGAGGAATAAAATAATTTGTTTATTAAAGCGTACACGTTTGTGAAATCATTCAGAAGAAAATTTGTTTGTTTTTATTTATATAATTTATTTTTAATTAAAAAACAATTTTTTATAACTAAATAATTCACTTCCGACTTTTTAAAGCGTCATAATTTATATTATTTACAAATTGTATAAAGGGAAATGCGATTATATTTGCATAAATCGTTTCAAGTGTGAAATGGTTGTTTATTTCATTTAGAAATACTGGCTTGATAGATCTATATTGCATTTGTATATTATAGTCTTACATACATACGAGTATGTAAACATATTTGAATTTTTGAATTTCTTACATTTTTTTCCACACGATTAAATTTTGATGAAATATATTTTTTCTAATTATTTAAAACATTCTTTCACAGAACCCAAAGTCAGTCCAACGACATTCTGCAAAGTGTTTCCATTTCATATAATGTTTGATAAAGATTTAAAAATTGTCCAAACTGGTTCCACAGTCGCCAGAGTAATACCGAAGGTGACATCACCGGATTGTAAAATCACCGATATATTGGACACTGTAGGTATTTTATTAATTTAATATTCACAATTTAGAGACATAAAATTTTAAATATTGTCGTCGGTAAACCTTTAGAAAAAAACATACCAATAAATTTCATTACTTTTGCGTGGGTCGTTTAGATAATTGATTTTAACGTTTAAACACATTCAAAAACAAAAGTCATAAATTTATATCATACAAGTATATAATATACCAAATTCTAAGTCGCAATTTGTATATACTCGTTAAAAATTTCTCATAAGGAAAGTACACGTGAGTGTGCAAAAGCATGACTCTATTAACATTCATATTTATATGAAAAGTTTTATAATTTATGTACGTATATTAGATATATATGCGTTATATTGTGTATAAATATTTTTCATTTAATTTACACATATGTACATATATTATGATGTTTTTATATATATATTTATTAAATACAGGTACGCCCACATTTGGAATTAACATTTGAAAACATATTATCACATATTAATACAATCTACGTCCTTAAGACTCGTGCTGGTGTTATGCAAGTGAACGCACCTTCTGAGTACCGCTATCTTCGATTGAAAGGCCAGATGCTTTACGTACCTGAAACTGATCTTGTCATTTTCTTATGTTATCCAAGTGTTATGAATCTGGACGATTTAACCAGGTACTAATAAAATGTGTTTTGATTTATAGCAAAACAATTATATTTATGTATATATACGTATATCTGAATTCATATATAAATCCAGTTAGAAATTTACTGTACCATTTTATTAACTTATTCTTGAGTGTACCAATTAATTAATTTCCTATACCTATAAGAAATTTCCCGGTACTTCCCGCTGATTTGCTAATTGTTTTAACCTTTTCTGTTAATACATCAATTATTACAGTAGGTATTATTAAATTAATTACCACTGGGTTTCTTTCATTTAGGAGAGGATTATACATAAGCGATATACCTCTGCATGATGCCACCAGAGATTTAGTATTAATGTCTGAACAATTTGAAGCTGATTATAAATTAACTAGAAATTTAGAATTTCTTACAGATAAATTACAACAAACATATAGAGAGTTGGAAACTGAGAAGAAAAAGACCGATAAGTAAGAATATGTTATTTTATAATAATATACGAGTAGGTATATGTATTTCTAATAAATGAAAGTTATTTACAAAATTATTTCACTCATTAGAATTAATTTTGTTTATTTTAATTAGCTAATAAATATACAAATAAATAAACATATATGCAAGTTCATTATACACTTTAAAACATATAAATATACAAATAATATTAATTTGTCAATACAATTATAAATTTATATTTAAATTTTAAGAATAATTTAATATTTGTATATTTTATCATAAATCGAACACTTATAATTTATAAATAATCATATCAACAAAATGTATTACTTAAATTAATATAATTTGTTAATTTAAATTGATTAAATTATTGTACTCGTAATATAAATAATAATGGATTCTGATTTCCCGTCAAAAATCCACTTTTCACAAATAAATGCGAGTACATAAATATATATTACGATTAATTAACGTCTTTTTTAACTTCATTTATAAAGCAAAGAACTTTATTGGATTATTTTTAAATCATGATTAATTAACATAAAATTGATAAACTTTCTTCGTAATTATAACTGTCTGCATTTTATGATGATATAATATTTAAATATTTGAATAATACCACGTCATACAATATACTCCTATTTTTTTTTTATTTAGAAAGCTAATTTTTACCGAACACTTATTTACATTTCGGTGGGTTTGCAGCTATCTATTAATTTAAGTGAAAATTATAATTCATTTATTGCATAAAAACAATTACGACTACCTAGAGCCATTGTATGGTATAAAAAAACACAATTACTTTCTTTGTAAACAATTTCAAATATTTATATCTACCTAATGCATTATTTTCTAGATTACTTTATTCTGTTCTACCAATAAGTGTTGCAACAGAATTAAGACATCGTCGACCAGTTCCTGCAAAACGATTCGACAGTGTCACATTATTATTTTCCGGTATTGTTGGATTTTCAGCATATTGTGCAGCAAATGCTGATTCAAAAGGGGCAATGAAAATTGTTAAAATGTTAAATGAATTGTATACAAAATTCGATGATTTGACCGATCCACGTGTTAATCCAAATATATACAAGGTGCAAATAAATAATCCTTATAAATATAATCAATTATTTATTTATGAATGCTATACAGGTGGAAACTGTGGGTGATAAATATATGGCTGTTAGTGGTTTGCCTGAACCATGTACAACTCATGCAAAAAACATAGCAAGATTAGCATTAGACATGATCGACTTGGCACAAACTGTCATTGTTGATGGCCAGCCTGTGGTAAGAGGAAGCCATAAAGTACAATAGAATGCATAATATAATGAGCATATATTTTTCTTTTATTTTTTTTCTATTAGAGTATCACAATAGGAATACATACTGGTGAAGTGGTGACTGGAGTTATTGGCCAACGTATGCCACGTTATTGTTTATATGGTAATACTGTAAATTTAACAAGCCGTACAGAAACAACAGGAGCTCCCGGACAGATTAATGTATCTGATGATGTATATAGGTAAACTAAAAGTAAACATCCATTAATCTTCCATAATGTCTATATAACGCCACAGTGATTCTGGTATAGGCAAACAATGTATACCATTCGGTAATAGAAAGTTTTCCCATAATCTTTTACGTATCACGCACCTGCATAAATGTTTTAATTCAGGTGGACATAGACCGCTCCTACTAAATGGTATTAAACCATCTTCAAGTAAATCTGAATATTTTTCCATAATAATTAGATGTACAGTATTAGTTTCGTCATTATTTGATACATGTTTATCCAGTTTTATACATGGTACAACTCGAAGAAGTAATTGTAAACAAGCTACTAAATTATACGGATAAACATGATTAAATTCCATTAGACGATTCAAAATATGTTCGAATACCGTTACACCATTATCATTGTCATTATAAATTGATGCACCGAATCTTAGAAAAATGTGCAGCTTATCTGGTACACCAAGTTGAACTGTCACCTTTAGCGGTGTACAACGGCCACAACTTTCGATTGGTACATCAATGAAACGGTACAATTTACCATTACTACCGAATGGTAGTTCGAGATTTGCATTGTTGGCATGATCGAGAAAATAGACAACAGCATGTAAATTTTCTTCCTGATTGTCGAAATCACTTTTCCATCCAGCTATGTAGTGCGGCGCTTTAGTTCCAAATATGGCACCGACTAATAAGCGTTCAAATGTTCTTTCACACATATATATTTGTTCTAGTAATGTGGCTATTGTGCCAGTATCTTTTAATTGCCATATAAAACATAATTTTAATGCCACGTAAAGAATGTTGTGGTATTTGCCCATCATACATATGAAACCATTCTCATTTCGCATCTCTTCATGATAACGAATTATTGAGATGATTGCTTGTCTTGCGGTTGTGTCGCTATTGCAGCCTTGACCTGTGTGTACATGAATTCGAAATGAAGTTTCATGAAAAAATCTTTATTGGAAAAGAAGAAAAAATGTGGTCTGAGATAATATTTCAATGGTGAACCGATAATTTTACTTTTACAAAAACTAAATTATTATAAAATTCAAGTTTAAGTTAATTGATCGGTTCGTAAATGAGCGATTTTTTAATAGTTTAATGCGGTTGTAGATATGTGTAATTATGCTAATTTATCACGTAATGTAGATGTGAATAAATATTATTTTCATTACAAAGGAAATAATAAATTAGTCCTTATTAGTTGTTAAGTGCATTAATAATTTGTAAAATACAGTATGTAAACGGATATTGCCTATATTTAAACAGTTTTGCAAAAATGCAAAATGAAGGGGTGATTAGATACTGAATAAATTATTATTAACTATTTAATTGCTGATGAAGTAAGAAAAACTGAGACTGATGTAAATAAAGAAGAAATATCAAATATGTGGTAAAACCATGGAGTTAAGTTAAAATATCATTTATGTTCATGTAAAAATTTTTAATCAATTTATAATGGAATTTATTATCAACTAGCTGACATTATATTATTTAAAAATATTACATATTTTAATATGCCAGTTGATTAAATTTAATACCAAAATCAATTATTTGTCGTATTTTAACTTATGCAGGTGCTTACTACTCTGACATCAATTTATATGTATACTTAATATATAATCGTATCTTTTAGCATAGAATTATTATGAAATATTGATATGTGTACGTATACAAATAAGCAATTAGATTAATTTATAATTTATTTCAAAAGAGTCTTTCGTCTAGCTCCTGCTATTTTTAATTTCGGTCGAATATACTATTACAGTCTACTAAAATACATAAATATAAAACAGTACACAATCGATGGTACAATATAGACCTACAAAAGCAGTAAAAGCACTAAAAGCCACCCTAAAGATATATAAAAAGTTATTGTTTAGAACTATATGAAGTGTTTTTACGGTCTTTTACACTTTTTGTATTTTTAATCATGAAAGTGTGACATTATAACGACGTCGTGGTAGATTTTGAGTAAATTTATTTTTCTTGATCTACTAAAGGTACCTACCAATATAGGAGCAAATTAATTAAGTAATTACGAAAAAAATTACTCTGTGTATTAGACTATATATTTCAACTAAATTGTTTAAAATTAACTCATAATTTTTACGTTTAATTATTATTTAATACGTATTAATTACCTTTACTGCATCCTTCTATTAAAGTACTAATATAATCAACCATATTATATCTTTTCCTTCGGTCATGCAAGCTGTTTCTTGGTAGCTGATTAAAATATTCAAAATAACAGCGTAAAAAATGTTCCATTATATGACTTTAATATTTTTTGAAATATACTAACTAGTAATGTCATATAGAAAATAAGCTTATTAGTGAGTATTACTATTTGATATTTAAATATAGGAACACATTTCCAGTAATCTAATCCTTACAGTTTTAATTGGATTAAAACATTTTAATGGTTTCAAATAAATTGCTGATGGTAGGTACTTTTATTTTTTTCAGAATATTGTTAGAAGGTGAAAACTATGATGAGCATTTTCATTTTGAATATCGTGGTCCAGTGACAATGAAGGGAAAATCTGAACCGATGGATGTCTGGTTATTAACACGAAATCCAGTAAATTTATAAATTATAATAATACAACTAAACATTAAATATAAGAAGAAAAAATATTTCGTGCATAACTTATGCGATTAAAAGTGCACAATATCTCATTTAATCTAGGTTAGTATGGTAATTACATTTTACTATTATAATATTACGGTTTTTTAAATCTTTAATTTTATATGTGTATATGCACATTTAATGTATATAAATATATGTTCATATGTTTAGTTACTTTCATAAAATTCGTGAGACTATTATTTTTGTGTTTATGAATAGTTTTATATATTTTAAATTAAATATATTTTATTTTAAGTAATTGTACGTGATATTTTATTATGTTGAGTTCTCATTCCCATATGAGTTATACGAGTAGTATAATGTTTAAAAACAAGTACCTAAATATTATATGAGGTTAATTTGTTTTATATCTAGATTAAAAACATTCAAAAGTAGGTTCTTGGTTTATATCCTAGATGTTTTTTTTTCTATTTATGACATTCTTTAGTATTTTTATTAATTATTGTTTATGGAAGCAAGCAAATATGATGTATATTATATTTTTCAGTTCATTTGCTTCCATAACAGTATACTACAATATACATAATACATTAAACTATATACCTATACATAATTATGTATAACAACTTAATAGATGAATATGTAATAATAAAATGTTTAGAAATTAATAAAATCGTTTACATTTTGTGGTTCACTAATTTTCCAATCTATTCACAAATAAAAAAGATGGCAATTTTATTCAAATTAATTATCAATTTAGATGTGTTGCACAATAAATATTTCTCAATCTCAAGTGTATATTATTACATCAAAAACTGGTTTATTTATAATATTTTACTGCATTAGATGTTAGAACACACCTGTTAGAGTACATTTATTAGGAAAATATAAACGAAGAAAGGGCAGGATCATTGATAATATTATGTCAGTGTTGTTATGCGAATCCTATGTGATTATAAAGAAAAAAAATGTCGTAATAAATAGGTATATTATATTAAATATGGCGAAAAAAATTAAAATCACCTGTTTGGAGAACACATTATAACCGCAGCAAATTTTATAAATGCAGTAATAATAATATTTTAAAATTTTGTTATGTGAAACTTTCACTTATATGATAGCATATAGGTATAAAATTATGAAAATTATTATTACTTTGTGATTTATTGCTTTTATTTGTTATTATGTATAATGAAAATTGGTTTGAAGGCTTATAATTTTTTTTCTGTGATTATCACAGTTGTGCAATTAGTTTAATAAAAAATATTGATTTGTGCATGATTTTTAATTACAGCGAATATGAAAAGTTAATTACATATGTCTGTTATTTTTCAGGTTTTCTTCGTCATAATAAAATAGCAAAAAATATTACATTCTAAGAAAAATATATCTATTTTAATAGAATTTATTGAATGTATAAACTTATGTTTTTTATGATAAATGTTTTGATTTCAATGTAATTAAAAATACCGTAATTTTTTTCTGTAAAGCATTTAAATAGATCTATTATCTAATATTGTGCTATATTATAACAATTTATAGTTTTGTTGTTAAATGTATAAATATTTCATAATTCATTATACACACGTGTATTATGTACCTAGTTGAATATTAAAAAATAAATATTTTCTTTTTGAAATCATACATATGTATGTAGTTTTTTTTAAACTAAAATGCATTTATGGTTTTATTTATAGTAGAAAAATGGTTTTATGCAAATATTGGATGTGCAATGAAACTTTTTGTAATCAACAGCATATAGGAAGAATATAGACATAAAAATTAATGTTCAAAAAGGCATTTGCTAATTGTTAGATAAACATAATCTGTCCGGCATCCTAGTCAAAGGCATTATTTTGTCAGAGAAGGTGCGAACCCTATTCAGATATGTACGATATCATTAATTTGTGCACTCACGTAAATTTGTTATTCATTATAAATTATAATCAACAATTTAGAACCATGTAAAAGTTTGTCCATTGTATCTTTAAATATGCAATGTACTATTGTTTTAATGAAAATCCTTTAATTGGCACCTAAAAAGGCTTTAGACCATTTTTTCTTTTCCAAAAAGACATTTATCATTTATAATTCATCGGCTTTGATAATTCTTACGAATGATATATTAATATATTAATCGTGAATTTACGTTTCGGAATGTACAATTTAAATTGAACTTGATAAGATATATATGAATTTTATTGTAACGTACAAATTTTTTATACAAGGATTTACGAATTAATTTATACAGAGAGTAAAAATACAACTATAAGTTTATAACTGAAAATTAACCAATATGGATATAATTAAAATTAATTTCAGCTATTTTAATGTAAATAGTTGCAGAAATATAAAAATTTTAATAAATGCGTTTGATGGCCACAATATTTAAACAATAGTAGATATTAATATTTAAAACGTAATTTTAATGATATAAAATTATTCGTTATTGAATTATCAGTTATATTTATAATATAGAGGGTTACGATCAAACTGCAGTCTGTCCCTATATTAAGCTAGTTAAAAAGTTTTCCATTAATCCTATTTGCAAAAGAGCTGATAATTGATTATTGGAACAAAAGTTTTAATCTGTTAAAAGTTCTTGGAAATTACTAAAATTAACGTTACTGCAGAATGTTAAAAATAAAACAACAACTTCATAATAAACCTTTATATGCCGAAACTTAAACACATCCATATTGTTTTGTATTAAAAATTGAATTTCAATTAACGCATCACATATTTGAAATGACAGAGTGAATTATGTTATAACAGATGTGTTAAACTTTTCCAATAAAATTCGTTCCTTTCATCCTTCTTTTATTTTTACAACTTTCATTTAAAATGTGTTCTTAATAACGATATTGGTTTTCATTTAAAAAAATGACTACGAAAATCTACGCTATATTCATCAGTTTTAAATTAACAACATTATCGTGGCACGTTCAACATATATTATACAAAAAGAACAAACCATCATCCTGAAGTCACTTTCATTAAGCAGAAATTCTTAGAAGAGTGTTTATAAGTCATCATGATGGCATTATAATGAACGAAGAGCCATGGTAAAGTTTATCAAAACACTTATAAAGTATTATAAATGCAGATCTAAGATGGAATGGCTCTTTGAGCAGGTAATATGGTTAAATTGTGCGACTCTGCGGGCGACAAGTGGTTGGATCTGTGTTGTTGGGGGAATGAAGCAGTTCACCTTGCTGACAAGGTGGGCGAAGGCCTTCGGCTATGCC
This sequence comes from Oryzaephilus surinamensis, assembly GCA_004796505.1. Taxonomy (NCBI): domain Eukaryota; kingdom Metazoa; phylum Arthropoda; class Insecta; order Coleoptera; family Silvanidae; genus Oryzaephilus; species Oryzaephilus surinamensis. Next base: position 24,018 of record SSSI01005570.1, read on the forward strand.
ATGCAGCTACAGCAGCACCAACAACAAAACAACAAATCAGCCCGAACAAAATCCAGACTCTCACCAACATCTCTCAATCTCAAACTATTAAAAGTTTATATACATACGTTTTAGTAATATATACCTAGCAAAAGTTTCATCTTTTACCTTGGGGGGAATTCTTTTTTCCATCATCATATGTATGTTCCACGTATGTATGCTTACGAACCGGAATATAACGGCAGAAACAAAATTTTTAAATCAAGTTTTTCTGTTTTAAAATTACTTTTAAAATACACTAGAATTTCATTTGTTTTTTTTTGTATATTAGGATTAGGTCAACTCTTGTAAATTTATTTATAAATTTTCTTCTAAAAATAAAACCTTATTAGATTTGGGTTTTATGGAAATCACGTACAGGCTAGACGCACTTTGTATGTATTTCATTTTTATCATATAAAATCTATTGAACGTTCATATAACCGTTTTACTATTAGACAATAAAAAGATGTAATTCTTTTGTAATAGAGATAAAATTATAATTGTTAATTTAACGTCTTCTTGTTTTAATTATTTTGCCACATAGCGAATGAAGAATGATTTTAATAAAGATAACAACTGTTTACAACATATTAAAAATGAAATGCTTTGTAAAAATTACTATAAAATTACCTTGTTCATGATATAATCTTTAAGTAAAATACTTTTAGAAGTTTGTTTTTTTTAAACAAAGGGTATAAAATCCAACAAAGTTTTGCTTTGGTCGTTTATTAATTATTTTACGGAATTCCCATGACAAATTGCATTTCAATTACCAGACTTCTAAATACTTTGCAATTAAGTCTTATTGAATAAAATACAAAACTTCTTAGATCCTTTACAGGTGTAAATGTAATCCGTTTACCACCAGCAACCCCTAATTGACTTCGGATTATATTATTTATTTTTAAAGAATTTTAAATAGTTTCCAGAATTATACAATAAGTTGGATATAAATGTTTACCATCTTCAAAAATACATTTAGTCTGTGTCAACTATCATTACTTAAATCATCAGTTGCTTAGACAAGAAACTTATTATATCGACAAATTAATGCAATCATACAATTAAGTTGGGTGCGAATGTGAAACAGGTTCAAAATGTCTGAAAAGTTCATTTTCATGAAGAAACTTCTGTTTATTACAATAATTAGCAAAGTTTGTGCTTTCCGCAGTCCGTGTCCCGACATTTTCGAATATAAATTTAATGAATACGGTGTTTTATATGGTAACATTCAAATAAATAGTAACGAATTTGATTCCATAGTCCATTTGCAAGTAGAATTGCTAGTTACAAACCAGTTAGTGGTAAATTAATAGCAATTTCAGTTTGAAATACATTACCTATATTAATTAAATTGAAATCGTTTTTAGGGAAGTGATGGTTCAATTGAAATACCATATTCAGATATTGAATTAGTTAATAAAGTAACGAAAAAAATGCCCATTCATTATAATGTAATTTTTCCCAAATGGAAACAATTTGTTCCACCTATTATTACATTAATTTCAGTAAACAATAAAGTTATTTGCAAAGGACCACAAGTTTTACGTAATATATTGTATAAACTAATTAATTATATTTGTACATTTATACTTTTGCCTTTATAGTGTCCTCAGGATCCACCCACACAACCATACTGCTCGACCATACAATTAAAATTATAGATGACAAGCCGAATTCGTTGGATAAAAGAACGTCAAATGAGAGCGCAAACTTTTTTTACGACCCTATAAGAAATCCTTTTAATTTTAAACCGCGTTTTCCAAGACGTGGTCCTATTAAAATAATTTGGAGAAGTTTAAATGATCCATTCGAAAAAGGTAAAAGACCCCTTTTGAATAATGATAACGTTGTATATAAACGAAAACAATTTATTTAGGTCAAAAAGATTTAAATCCAGAAGTAAAAGATAAATGTGGAATAGCAGTTACAGCAAATTCTTTAATGTATCACGGCCAAGCCGTACCAGAAGGCTCTCTTCCCTGGCTGGTCGCCCTGTATGAGGTAAAATCGAAGCTCGTTTACAAATGTTGTGGCAGTCTAATCAGCCATAAACATGTTATAACTGGTAAAAAGCACAATACATCATCAATACATCCGTTTTATAATTAAATTTTACGCTATTACAGCTGCACATTGTGTCGATAGAAATAGAAAACCGAATGCATATGTATTGCGTTTCGGTAAAATGAATCTAAACGATTGGAAACCGGATCCAGAGGAAAAATTAACTGTGGCTAAATCAATATATGTACATCCAGATTACGTGCCATTCTCGGCAAATGCAGATTTGGCTATAATTACAATCAGTGGTAAAGTACACTTTACAAATTTTATCCGTCCACTTTGTCTATGGTCCGGACCGAATGATTTATCTCAAGTGGTGGGTGAAAATGGTATGGTCGCCGGTTGGGGAAAAAACGAAAATAGCATACCGAATTATGATGCCCCGACAAAGGCCACAATGCCAATTGTATCACAAGAAAAATGTCTACGATCTGCTTATGAATTTCGAGATATAACATCTGAAAATACTTTTTGTGCAGGTTTGTAATATTTTTCATTTAATGTCAATTGTTTGGCTAAATATTTGCTATCACTTATTGTTCAGGTTTTCGAAATGGGAGCGGACCTTGTAACGGTGACAGTGGTGGAGGTTTCATTATGAAAAGGGGTGGACGATGGATATTGAGAGGCATTGTTTCAATGTCGCTTAGTTCCAAAGAGGCACAATGTGATTTGAATAGTTTTGTTGTTTTTGTCGATGTAAGCAAATATATTAAATGGGTAATGGATACTATTTTATTATAAATTGTTGTTTTTAATAACAATTCTTTTGTAATATGTTCCTTTGTTATTTTCATTATAATTAATTGGTTGAATTGTATCAAATGATGTTTTATATTTTCCATAATAAAATATTTTTTAATTAATTTGATATTACCTCTTCATACCATTTAAATAAAAAGCCTTTTTAAATATTTAATCAATTACTTTACCAACTATCGTTTAACCATTTAAGTATAAAAAATATGAAATATGTAGATATATATACATATATATGCAGGTCTAGGTATTTTAAATTGTTAAAAATTAAAATTTCGCGCTTAATAGTTTAGGGTGCAGATGCAGATTCTCCCCTTCGGCTAGGCCCATTTGAAACTAGGTTAGTTTGAATTCTCTGTGAATAAAGATGCATTATATGAAATGACTAAATGACACATCTAAGTTCTAACACAACGAACATATTTTCGTATTTCTAATTATATATTTCATTACAGAAACAATTCACTGTATGGGAAAATTAGTCTTCTCTTCTTATGAATAACAATTATTATACGAGTATATAATATTGTATATGTAAGTGACGAATGTGATTTTGTCACACAATCTATTGTGCCCACATCTAGATCTATCTTCTGTAATAGAAGAAGATGTTTCCTCTACTTTCTATAATTATATTTTTTAAACAAAAGTCAAGTTGGAATCTTGCAAAATTTGCGAGATTTGTTATCTACCAATGTTCTTTTTCTTCAATATATTGTATACAATGAAAATGTTTTTGAAATGATACAATTTCAGTAGGTAAATTGAGTAAGCGTCCTAAATAAAATATAATGCCTTATACATTTCATATAAAACATGTACCTACCTACCATAGAAAAACATACTGATAAAATTTTAAAAATAAGTGCGTATAAAACATGAGAATATATAAACAAAGAAAATGTAAAACGAATTTGATAAAAACATAACCATTTTCAATGGCACAAACAGAATGAAATTTTGCGTAAAACTTTTCTATGTTTTATTATGCAGTCTTGTTGATTCGTTTTGAATAATGTATTTGAATTTGGACGGTAACGTACATAAAACCCACACGTATCTAATCAATTATTCAGTGATATTAGGCAAATACAATAATAATTTACCTAGTAAAAGTGAAAAACGCAAAAAAGTGTTAATTGAACAGTGAAAGTAGTTATTGGTTTTTTCGTATATGCCTATATAGATATAATTTTATTATAGAATGTTGCAATTGCAGAAATAATTGCTGCAAAATAATAATAATGAATAAACAACCATATATAAGTGCTGAAAAATAGTTATAATCACGTTTTGTATGATATTATAAATTCTTTTGTGGCTTGATTATTATGGTTTTGAAAATATTTGTTTTATGAAAAAGTGTTTTATGTATTTGAATAAGCTACAGTTGTTAGTTTCCAATGTAATACTTAAAATTGATTACTTTCAATAAAACATTATGTACCGTTTCATCTCATAATTATATATGCAACACTAGGCAATAATTATACGCATTAGTATTATTATTTTGCCAGAAAACTTGAATAGCTAGGCATATATTGTTTGCTATTAACAATATGGACATTAATTGTTATTGGTTGTTATATAACTAATGAATATAATGTTTTTACAAAATGTTTTGCAAAACAATGTTGAATATACTCTAAAAAACATAATAAATTATATATATCCTTTCGAAATATTCATCCTGGCCAATGGCGATTTTTTTTTAACGACAACAATATTATGTATTTTGTTTGGAAATGTTAATAGTTTACTAGCATCTAGATTTAAATTTGTCGTATTTTTACGAGTGCATTTATTTAGATGATTGTTAGATTAATTTTTCACAAACTCGTGTTAGAAATTATTTTGTCTTGTTTTAAAATCAAACAAAATATAATAATATTAAATAAGTTACGAAAGTTTCGAAACTATAAAACCGTTGAAACTTTATAGACTATAGGAAATATTTTAGTTTTCCATTTGGACAGATTTACAACAAATTAGTAGGTAAAACTTTTCTCTTATAACATACATATTTCAGAATACGAGTATGGAAGTTTTATTTACGAAATTATACTCGTATGTATTTATATTTTATAATTTTTATATCTAAAACTACAAGTAAAAAATATTTGTAACGTTTGTTGAAGGTATTAGCTTTGTTCGGGTTTTTTTTTGAACCGTCCTAGAAGTATACTACGCATGCGCAGTAAGTAAAATCTGTTCGGGTTTATTTTGAACTATTTAAGGACGGAAGTGATCCAAGTAGTTCTGTGTTTTGGTTTTTAGTGAACGCCATGAGAACTGTTTCAGAATCGTCCTAAGTAGTACTTGCTGTGAAGTGGAAATTTGTGCGAACTCTTTGCGAACTCTTGCAACATAACCTTATTTTTTTGTTATGTTTTCTTTCTCTATGGTTATTGGGTTCCATAAATTCAAGAATTCAACGTAGCGTTCATGTTTATACAAATATTTAACCGTCGCAGAACAGTTCATTAATTTTTTCCATTGCGCATTCAGTTCAGCGCAGTTTTAGAATTATTCTAGAATAGTTCAAATTATGAAACCCGAACAAAGCTATAAAATACTATAAAGAT
>SSSI01005578.1:0-21806 GCA_004796505.1 Oryzaephilus surinamensis
TTGGGATGGAAGTAGATGACCCCAATCTAGTGCAGATCCTCAAATAGCACATACAGTCGGTCGTCGCGACGTCGAAACCATAACCAAAAACTATAATTGAGTCGGAGGACATACATATTATAATAACGATGGTTTTATATAATGTGTATTTTCGTTTTTCCTATGATGAAAGTTTTTAGGAATGTTTAGAGAAAAAAAAATAACTGTATTATAAATATAATAACCACCAGAAAATCTTTCCAAGTTCAATAAAATGCGCATCATTTTTTTTTAAATACAATTCCTTCAATTCCAAAAGTACGTACAATTATCAATAAAAGATAAGATTTATCTCTTGTGGAGCTCAATTGTAAATTTACATCGATAAAACAAAAGTACATTATATTTTTCTGTTTATTAAGTAATATTATCGATAATAACGATTATTTACGTATATATATTGAAAACTATTACAATCACTTGGCGCCAGTTTATTTTTAGATATACCATAATAAATAAATACTATATAATATAAAATGCACAATAAAATAATTTAATTAATGCCCCCAAATCGTATGTGTACTATTTAAATTTAGATGTGAGTCGAAAACGTAAAATGTTTGATGTACCACATAAAATATATTTTATCAAAATATTTTGCTTTTCACACTGTGTTTTAAAGTGTATTTTTGGGTTTTGGACGATGTCAAATCAAAATGCAATTTCTCTTTTTAAATTGAAACGATACATTAAAAACGTTTTTAATGAAAATTGTAATATTTATACATTTTTATCTGTAATTGAATGATTTATTTTATGAAAGACACGTACATCCATTTTATTTATAAGTATTCAATTTGTAATACACATACATGATGGATCAGATAGACTGATTTCATATTAATACTTATTACTAAAAAAATATTAAATACTTATTTTATTTTATGTTAATTTCAACCTTGAGGCCAACTTGTTTTGGATAAATTTTAAGTTTCATTTTAGTTAGTAGCGAAAAAAATGAGGCTTATAACGTGAAGTAGTTGTTATTAATATTTTTGTTAATAAATATAATGAGGAAATCTTTAAAACCAATAATAATTAGGCCGCAAGCGAAATGTAAGAATTTTTTTCTGATCACACCACAAATACCAATACGAAATGATTTTTTCTTCTTGTCAGTGTAATTTTTTCAGTTTTCTTTTAGGAGAAAAAATTTACATAAGCCAATATAATTATTAGAAAACTATATATAAGAACGAAATTATCTGATTGTGTCGTTAACCCTATTTGATAAATAAAAAAAAACCTTGATAAAAATGCTTGTATACACTCATACGATTTATTTACTTATATGTAAATATTTCGTAATTCTTACAAACTCAGACACACACACAAACATCTAATTTTAGTCTAGTTCCATTTGATAGAAAAGTTGTGAATTTGTTTAAAATAACAATTATACATCTGAATTTGTATATGGTAAGGGGCTCAAGGTAAAAGGCCACAACCGTTTTCAATTCAAGCAGCATCATAAATCTCTTTCACGACAATAATTTGCGACAACTAACTAATAATAATATGAAGACGATCGGTGAAGCAGGTGTGCTGCTGCCACCAGTAAAGGCCCTTGTTTCGGGCCTCTCAATCCAGCTTTAAGCACATCTCATCTTTCCAATACCGGCAAACTTGCTGCCAAAAAAATGTACAAGAAAAATTGCCAACGGGCTTCGACAACGGTGTCATTATTGTTATTGACGAATGCGTCAATTTGTTATCGTGCGACACTCCTAACGAGATTAACAACCCCCTTTTGATGTCACACCCCATCAAAATAAGCCGTTGGCGATTATTTCAACTATCTAGTGCTGTTGGGCTTAAGTCGGCCCTGTATTGTATCGTATCTTGTAGATTTCGATTAGCACCACGATACAATCAGTAGACTTGACTGTTTTTGCATAAATAATTTTAAGTAAATTCAATACAAACTGACTGATGTGGAATATAAAACAAGGTTACTTATACATACGTAGAAAATTATTTTTTTTTAATTCTTTGTACATATTTTTTCACCTCTCCTTCAACTCTCTCATATGTCTGTTCCAAGTAGAATTCTAGTAGAACTAATTAAAAGCTAATAGACAGAGAACAAGTCTCATTTAAGTTTGATTTTTCCTGCTTTTTTTTGTATTCGTTAAATGAAACTTTATGAATGAGTAGTATTTATTATAATCAAGTAATGACCTTGTGTATGCCACAATTTTTCATTAAAAATAAAAAGAAATATTACACAAAAGGAAATTGTGTACTTCCACAACGGTGGATTTGTTCTTCGAATGTAAATTTTAATTCTATGAAAAATTTTATGACCTTTTGGAATAATTCAAGATGCTATATTACGCTGGCTACTTAGTATAAAATATATGCCTCATAATAATAATATGATGTAATATTTATGGATATATTTCATAAAATTAGTCGAGTAATTAACGTGTATATGTGCTTTGCGTGTATATAATAATTTAAACTAAATTTGTTAATTGTGTAGAAAGACCGGCTCTCTTACACTTGTTAGTCACATTCTTTCTTTTATCAATTTATTATTCCTTTTACTTGATTTTTAATCGATTCCTTGCGGATATATAAACCTACCGCGTTTATACCACACACACATACAAACAACAATATATATGACATATAAAATAAAGCTCCCAAGAACCGAAGACTCGTGATGATGTTGACAAAAAAACCAAAAAGGGGCTAGCATCATTTATCTAATATAAATATCTAAAGTTGTTAAATTAAAATGTCAATGCAAATAAAATCTTATGTAGATGCGGAAGAACATTTTAGTCATCAAAATATTACGTGCACTTAACACCTATATCGGCCCCCATACAGTGGTTTTTTTATGGTACACCTACTTTATTTATAGCTATCAAAATTGAATAATATAATAAATGAAAAACACACCTAGAAAGAATCACAGGTGTTTTATTTCTATATCTTTAATTTATTTTTCCTAAATAATATATGGCAGCATCACTGGCTACGTTTTTTTTTCGTTGTTCTATTCCGTATTATTTATAATTCAGTTGTTTTTTGCATTTATTTATTGTTTCGCTCAACAATAGATCTGTACGCTTTTTTTTCGTTATTCTGTGTACGTTCTTGAACCGCGTTTGCACCACCTACATACGTGTGAGTTATGTTTAATTCTTCAAGCGGAACTCCTTTATCTATTAGCATTCAATAAAATGTATTCCAGTTCAATTTTTTTTCTCTTGAATATTCAATTCATTTGTATAAATTGGCGATTTGCCTGCTGGTACGCGCCTAAACAAGAAATTTGGAAAAATACGAGTTTATATAAAAATATTACGATATTTATATTTTGTAAATGTTCTTTTGGTGGAAAAATAATGTAACTGGCGCAGCTTTATTATTGCGAAAAGCTGGTTTTAGATGCGTTTGTGTATGTTTGTGAGCGGAGTGAAGAGGCAGGACAAGATCGTCGTAACGTTGTTAAATTTATTTGCAAAAGCATTACCAGACCGTTGACTTTTGAAATACAAAACTGTAATACTGACATATTGAGTGACTGAACTACAATGTATAAGAGTTTTATATCTGGCGCCGACCGCGAAATCGAATTAAATTAAGATTAAACAGACTTAATTATCAAGTTAATAAGCACGATAATAGAATAATTTATTGTTTTCCTCTCTGCCGTTTGTATACAACAAACAAGATTCGTTCAAATTCATATTAACTGTTATATTGTATCAACAATGAGGAAAAATATTCAAATCCACTTTTCCTTATACACAATTTACCGTTTGTAATTTATAATTATAGAAAACATTGCTAATATGAAACAATTTCTAATTTATTTGCAGTTTGTTTCCATTAATTGCTTTCCCCTTTTTTCCACTAATACAACATAAAATTCTTAATAGATTTCTTTCTATTCGTGTATAATGTTTGTGTAATCTTCCTGAAGGCATTTTGAAACTATATATGCTGTTGCACTCTACATGTATTTACCAGGTTTGATAGACTTGCATTGTTATTATGTAATCAAAATGGAGAAAGAGAACGTTTCACTTGCAGACAAAGAGTTTTCATGAGGAAATGAAGTAATTAGAAATTGCAATTTATACAAAACGGTGTGTGCGTCTATTACGAATTTTTTTCCGTAAATATCTCGTCGCACATAATATATAGAGACGTGGTGATGGAGGTGAGATTGCGACGGATTTGTTCTTAAGTCTAGAGGTGTGTCGTCTGCGGCATTGAATCCAAGCCAAGCTCAATATAACATGACTAATATATCCTGAGGCCCATCTGGATTGAACTCGTGGCATTTTCCTATCGTCTAGCAGTGAACACGTCGTCGTCGTCGTCGTCGACGTCGACAATCCTAACAAATCCACTAGGTGAACCAGGTTCTCTAGGTCTAGGCACTTTTTTTCTGCTGTGCAACTCTTTCCATTGTCGACGACAAACTGAACGTTTTTTTGACTAAATTACTCTCACTTTCAGAAAATGCCAACACATATGCCAAAAACGTTTTTTTGTACGCTTCTTAATTAATTACTTGTACACATGTGGTGTGTGGAGTCGAAATATCGGAAAATATATATGGATTTTTTATAATACACACAGATAGTCATCTCATTTTCTTGAAGAATTCATTAAACGACTTGTGAATCCTTTGATATTACTTATATAGAAATGCATTATACAGTGGTTTATTGTTGTAAGATTTACCAAATATAGAAGTTGCAAGAAGTTATAATACACTCGATGGTATTACTATTGCTGGAATTTCTCTTATACTGTTTTATATTACATTTGTACGCTTTATATGTACGAGTATGTGAAAATATATATTATAAATATAACAACCGTCTATTATTTAATGCAAAATACACATATAATTGACATTGGCCTGAAAAAATAAACACACTCATCTTGAATTTATTTAAAAATTCATCAATTTTCCATTAAATATATGTATATGTCATTGATATTGAAATAATCGTATACACATTTAGAAATAGCGTATAATAAATTCGATTTGCATATAGTAAATAGTTAACACATTATCTGTAATTTATTATGAATGTCATAATAATCCAAAATTATGGATTGTTGAGTCAATTAATCTGTTGATTAATTTGAAATGTTTATTTTCTATGTATGCACTTAATAATTTTAAAATGGAAAACACATATTCCAATAATTCTGATGGCTTGTTAGTGTTTTACCAATAAAATTGACCATCTTACATAACTATTTAAGTGTACATACATATGTGTTTGGTATAATACAAGCCGAACAATTGATTCTTAACACAGTATGTGTGTGGCTTTTTCTTCTTCTTGCTTATAAATACATATATACATATATAGGTCTTCTTGCGTCTTGCTGATTGTTGTATACATGAAGAGTTTTTCACTTCGCGGTGGGCTGTTGGCTGTAACAATTCTCTTTCTCGCTCTGAATGTATTTGCAGAGAACTGGTTTGTTTTTTCTTTAGTTGGTTTTTAAAGAGAGAATGTAAGTAAGTATAACTAGCGCATATTTTAACTTTAATATCATAAAGTTACCAACATCAGACTGAAGAATGATTGTCAATGCAGTATATTATTAAATTTGGCATATTTGTTGAGCCTTTACATAAATTATGACGTTTAAGGAATTGCATTTTAAAAAATTCGTATATGTTTTATTCGTATGTTGCTAGCGGTTCATTTTTTCCCATAAATATACAAGGACGAAGCAAATTCGTACACCATACCTACATAAATAATATGATTATATAATATAAACTGTGTTGTTGTTGAAAAAAATATATATGTATATCTAATTATGTTTCATTGTTAATTTAGATATCTAACTATTGATAAACAGTTTAGGAACTATAAAAAGCAATTTGTATTTATACAATTTTTATCGTTATCTATTTTGTAATTACAATTGATTAGTTAATATTTTCCGGTTTAGACTAGACTTAAAAAATGAGGTGATTTTTACGACTAAAAAATTTTATGCAGTATAGAAAATGTAATAAAAATAAGAAAATATTGATTCATATTATGTTGTTAACATAATAGACACAAAGTCTGCTAGGACTTAATAGTTGTTAAGTAAATAGTTGGGAAAGGTCAAACTTAATTTAAGCATCGACCATTTAGTAGCAAACACATGGTATATATATTTTAGAACAATTATATATTTAGCAATTACTCGTAGTTAAGAAATGCACATGTCGGTGACAATTTTGTACGTTTTATACATAGATGTTACCTCATTGTGTTGTTGTCATTCTATTTCTAAGCCAATATTATAGACGTATTTAATTTGTGTAACATATTTTTTGCAGAATGTGTTTTTGGAAAAGAAGTACGCGAATTGGGCTCACAATGGATACCAGATCTGGGTGTACCAATCGGTGTACTTTACTGTATGAAATGTGAATGCGTTCCGGTAAGTAAATTTCAAAAGTTATTAAAATATAAATGGGAAACAATTCCTTAATGCAAAATTTATAATATATGCATGAAAGTTGTGAATATTTCTGTATATACACATATAATAATGTTTTCGTAGACTAAAAAAGAAACCAAACTAGAAACAAAATTAGATGCTGAATAATTCATGAAAATTGTCTCTCTGGTGTGTATATATATTTATTTTTTATCACACACACCGAAATAAATAAAACTGTTAGATGTTCTATACATAAATATAAAAGTGAAGCCGCACACACCATGTATATATTTTGTCATTCACTAGATAAACGACGCAAATTTTACAAGAAAAACTGGTATTTTTGTTTAGAAACCTCTCGAACAGGAGGAAAAATTATAATAAAATACCAATTGTATTCCTGGCGCATTCGCCAAATTTTTAATACTATTACAAGATATCTTTACTTAATGAAAATTGTTCTAGTTTTGATTTCTTCAGTTCATATCCTAGTTTCTTATATAGTGTGACTAGAAGTAAGCCAGCAGTTCTTAAACAGCGGTTCCTCAGGCCCTTATTAATTTATCTTATCCAAATAGTGTGTCACTTGAAAAGTTTTACTTAATAAAGACACAGTTGATGATGGGGGCGTCAAAGGTAGAGGTCATACAGGTCGGTGACCGACAACTGTTTTTATATGGCTTTGGCTGTTGTTGGATGCTGGGCTGTTAGTTGTTTTGCGGTTTTATGTATGTGATCTACCCGAGACGCCTTTGGTAGTTTCCTGCCAAAAAAACATCGACCACCCTCTTATATATCGCATCATCCATTATTTATTATTGGCAAACTGCATCTTTTCCTTGTAGGAAAAACGGACATAAAACCAATACTCGAACGTTTTTATGTTTATTAGATTCGGAAAACGGCTCTTTCGGACAAAAGGTGTCACGTTGTGTATTGGGGATATTTTCGTTGCATTTTAATAGACGAACCCACTTGTTCAAGTTAAAAAAAACTGTATTTATGTTATAGTTTCAGCGAAAAAGAAGAGTTGTGGCCCGTGTCCAGTGTCGCAGCATTAAGAATGAATGTCCGGAACCGACCTGCGATGAGCCAGTCCTTTTGCCAAATCGATGCTGTAAATCTTGTCCTGGTGACTCATTCAGTAAGTACAATTTTTAAACAATATGCATACAACATTGATTTATTCGTGAATATACTTTATAAATATTATGAGATTTATTAGAAAAATGATGCAATATGAATTGGTATTTCTTGTTAACAAAGTTGCGCTCGCATTTATACCTACAATTTGTATAAAATGTGCATTATTAATGAGTGAGTCGCATTTTCTACATAAATTTAATTATTATTTTCTGCATAAGGTGGCATTTTCGCGGTATATTGACTTTGCTTATAGTAAATTACAAGGTCATCTAGATTAAATGCCGAGTGGCGCCTAACGACCTACTTATGGCACACCAAAAAAAAACCGCACATATGAATATGAAGTTTGAAGATTGGTATATTTAGTATCATTTTATTCATATTAGTTTGTTTACAAACGCCAAACTCACTTAAATAATATATTTATGTTTAATATTACACACGATTGGCAGAAATTGTATGCGGGTATGGAAATTAAATGATTGGAGAGAAGTCGCACAAGTTGTTGTGATTTGTTTTCTCTTTTCGAAAATGGAAAAAAAATGACCGCAATAATATTGTGGGCGAAAATGGTGCTCGTACACCCACAGATGTACAAATGGCGCCAACAGTTACCCGTCTGCAAAATGTCTCTTATTGTCTTATTATTAAATAATCCAAACCACCTACAAAACATATGATTGCATTTTACAGATAAAAGTAACTACAATAAAATGTATATTATTATTATAAATGCAGAAATATCGTAGATACATATTTACACTATATATATTTCTTGTAGTCTTATTTACATACAACTTTGTATATAGCTTCTTTATTGTGCAAATAACACGTTCCCGTCATAATAAAAATTTATATATAAATTTGAATTTTATAAATAGCCAACACCAACAACATAACCGATTTAGCCTTGACAAACACGATTGGACACAAATTTCATCATCAGGAACAAGACCATATATTCATTTATGTTAGTTTTATGCAATTTTTTTTACAATTTTTGTATGCTCATTTGAAATTGTGGAAAAGTATTCGATTATCAACAAGTTCATCTGGTTAAACTAAAAGACGACACAGAAAAGAATGTCTCCAAATGTCGTTTAAGACATTCCAGTGGAGCGCATTCGGTAAAATCGGTGTTTTATTTCTAGGAAATGACGAGGGCCTAAAACGAGTCCGTGTTTGAACATTTAAAAGACATTTTGGATATTCGTTGAAACGCGCCCGATCTCTGATATAACTTTACGGATAATATATTTTAACATGGTCTGTGGTGTCATCCTCTTGTCGGCACCTTGATCGCAATATATATTCACACGCGCTAGTGTCCATCTTTTGTAGCCATCATCAGCCCAAAAAAACACACACACACACAGTAGTGTGGTACGTTTTTCAACAAAACCATTTAATTACTGTCCTAACAAAGCGTATTTACATAATTTTATGTTGGATGTTTAAATAAATATAGAAATCTAATAATAGTCAAATATATTTATGTTTTACTTGCAGTTTTGTCATAATATAATATTATTTATCACGTAGGAAATGTATACATGTACAATATGTACGACAAGGACTGACGTTTTCATATAATATCCGCGGCGCCAGTATAAATATTTAGTTTGAGAAAGGCTCGACCGAAATTGTTCGCAAATCACACATTCAAAACTGCGTTCACTTCAATTGTAAAACACATATAGACAAAATTCTAACAACATGTGAGGTCCGTGTGTGTCTGTGCACTCGCATCTATTTTTGGAGGGTGCAAAATATCTTAATTTGAAAAATGTTATAGCATACCAGCCCGTATTCGCAAATATCAGCATCACAATTTCTTGCGGTGCCTATAATATATTTTTAGAATTAAGAATTAGTTAATAGCATAATTTACATTATTGATATATCGTATTCGTATTGTCATCAAAGTATATTTCAATCGATTGTATCGATAGTAAAATCGATGACTTTATGGACAGGTTGTTGGTTGATGAATGCGATCTTTAAACGCCAGACTGGCGCCTAGTAAGGTGAGATAATATTCTCGCGTCTTCCATAATACTCTCACATGTCATATTCGACGCCTGCAAAACTAGATAAGTGCATTTTTTTCTGCAAATCTCATACGGTGCATATGGGGAAAGATAAATTATACGCTTAGTAACAAAAGCCTGATAAAGTACTCCGGCAAATCGTTTTATTTCAAAGACTTACAGGATTTTCTGGTTTTCTTTTCAGATCCTGATGTTATACAAGATATTGTACCACAAAATGTGTACGACGAGGAGGAGAGAAACACCAAACGTAAGTAAATTTCTTCCACTGCATTATAATAAAAAACCAATTCTAATTTCCTATATGTAATTTATCGCTATACAGATTATGCGGCGTTATTGACTGGAAGGTCTTCCTTAGTATTAAAAAATGATTATATGAAACTTAGTGGACCGCAATTAAATAAAAATAATGTGGTTGCGACTGGTCGTTTCACCTTCCACAAGAAGAATTTATATTATTCTTTTTACATATCAGAGAAAGCGGCTAGACCACGATCTTTACAATTCATTGACAACGAAGGAAATATATTAGAGGAATTCACACTATCTCATGCTGGCGGTTTAGTAAATAGTGTTTATCAAAATGCTACACGTAAAGTTTGTGGCGTATGGAAGAGATTGCCTCGCAATTATAAGAGATTACTTAGGCAAGAGAAACTGTTTGCTGTACTTATTTGGGGTGTTAAAGATCAAGCTGAATTTACATTAAGCGGACAAGTTATGAAATATGTGGCTCTAAGCAAAGAGTTATTTAGTTCGTTGTTAGAACCAGCACCTGGAACTAGCACACAAATGATGACTGGAGCTGGTGGAACAGCAATTGTGTCAACTTCCACTTCGGTCTCACCATCCATTCATTTAGCCATTATATTTAATGGCATTTTTACAAATGATGAAACCTTTGAAGTTCCAGTTAATATTACGTTGTCTTTGGAAGAAAAAAAGCAGATCATTTTACAAGAGGTAACTTTTTAAAAATGTTTTTATTTCTTTCTATTTAATTGTAATTTTTCTTTTGTAGAATGTCCGAGTTAAGAAGCCATCATCTGAATTAAATTTGGTAGAAATAAGTGCTCCGATGTCACCGGCCGACTTGCGGTCACTAACTAGAGGTCGACTATTATTGAGCATATCGTCTTTGTCTAAACCAGAAGCACTTAGATTAAGTGGCAATGTTATTACAAAAGTAACATGCGAATTATTTCAAGCTACATTAGCATCAAGTTCTTCTGAACATAATATAAATCCAGATGGTATTTCTGGCATTGCTTGGATGTATTTAAATAACGCTGGCTCGTTAATTTATAATATTCAAATTCAAAATTTGGCCAATTCCGCCATTATTACATTGGTCGATGTTACACAGAAACGTCGTGTCGAACTAGAAGACCTTACACCGTATGTACAGAATGTGCAAAACGGGTGGGCCAATGGCACATTAGATAAATTGAGTCCAAAAATACTGGAGCCATTATATTTTGGAAATTTGGCGGTGAATGTTGCCATTCCGCCCGAACAAAACAGTTTGATTCGTGGCAAATTAATTCCGAAGCCAGTGGCAGATGCACGCGACTCTTCAGCGCCATATCTAATGAAACCCGACAATTACACACTACCATCAGCAGCAGGCTTAGCTTGGATATCTGTTGATAGTGAATGTCACATTCATTACGATGTCTCCATCACCGGACTAAATGGTAATCCAAGGAAATTCGTTTTGTACATTGAAATGTATCCGATGATAGCCCCCGGCGCCCCTTTCATCAATAAACATTTGGAAGACTTTCAAGGAAACTACGTCGAAGGCAGTCCAGTTGAACAGTTGTCCAAAGAAGAGCTTAATCGTTTAGACAGCGGTGTTAGTTTATTGAAAGTGAAAGACCATGAGACGCGAGTCGTTTTGTTAGTTGCTACAATAACAAAGGTACGTTTTTAGTACGTAAATTTATTTCCACAGTGTCTCATATTGATTTTTGTGCAGGTTAAAGTACCAGCGTCCTGTCGATCACCTTTTACTGACAACAACGTGCCATTCGATAATCCGGAAGTGGTGAGCACTGGAGCGTGCTTTTTCGAAGACAAATTCTTCCAGGAAGAAACATCTTGGGTTTCATCGAAAGATCCATGCAAAATGTGTTTCTGTCAGAATGCGGCTGTTAAATGCTACAAAATGAGCTGCCCAGATTTAAATTGTCCGAATGGTTACAAAACTCCGGCTTCGGATCAATGTTGTCCTGAATGCTTAGATACGATTCCAACACAAACGACTAACACAAATAGTCGAAAATGTCTGTTTAACGGACGATCTTATTCGCCGGGCAGCAAATTCCATCCGTTCCTAATACCGACTGGTTTCGATTTGTGCACAGAGTGTAGTTGCGATGCAGTAGATTTTGAAATAAAATGCACTCGTTTAAATGACAATGAAAAGTCTTGCTGCAAGAATTGTAACTTGTTGAGTATAAATAATCCACTGGGGGACGAATCTCCGCCTAGTACAATAACTCCATTGCATAAAGAGAAGCCACAAAAAGCGCCAGTGCATGTCTTGGATCAAGGAGGTTGCAGAAATATCTACAATCCATCGAAACCGTTTAAAAACGGTACAGAATACCATCCGTATATAGATTCGTTGGGAGAATACAAATGCGTAACTTGTAAATGCATGGTAAGTTAATCATTCACTGTATAAACAAATGTACTGACTGATCAAGTTTTATTTAGAATGGACTGCAGACGTGCAGACGGCAACATTGCGATTTGAGTTCGTGCGAGAAGATGCGAGAAATGAAAAAGAAAAAGACATATCAAAACTCAGACTTCTGTTGTTCATGGAAAGAGTGCAAGAAAATATTTCGAAGCAGAAGATTTAAAACAGACAATATTACAAGCTGCGTCAATTGCTAAGTTTACAATTTGAAATAAATGTGTAAACGGACTTGTGTTGTGGGACTGTTAAGGACTAAGGTCCAAGTTACCCTGTTTTTTACCAAAGAAGACTGAGAGAATAGTAAGATGGATTGAAGAGCTTATATCTTATTTATTTTAGTTTTATCTATGTACAGTTTTAGTTTTATAAGTTTTCAACAAATTAATTATTTTATTAAGTGCAAACAAACGGCGTACACGTATTTTTTTTATTTTCCAAATGTTATGCCCAGTTGCTGTTTGTCTGCATTTTTTCTATATGTATATTGTTTAAGAAACGAATGTTTATTTATTGTCAAAATTTTATAAATTATTCCATAAATATAAAACAAAAAAAATATATAAACGAGTTTCTAGGTTGTAGAAAACTCAATACTCACAAGAGATGAAGGCTGATAGTTGGTGAAAATTTGTAATATTTATATCTATGGAACACATCACAAATTATTTATGTATTCATTACAATTTATGTATAATATTTATACAATTTACAATTTCAAGTACAAAATGTACTAAATTTTAATATATATGTGACATTTCTTATTCACCATATCTACGACAGTAAAATTACTTGTAAAGTAAAATGGGTAAATTAAAAAACATATCTTTTTGGTGCCATACCATAAAAATAAATGTTTGGGTACTTAATAATGTGGAAGAAGTGTATGCTTTAAATGTTTAATGAGAAAAGATTTTGTATGAGCATTTATTTATAAATAAATAAAATTATAACAGGAATCTCTATTTGCAATACTACAGTATTTCGATATAATTAATAATTGCGTATGTGTAAGTATTTTAAAAATGAAAGTCTTAATAATTATATGAGTGAATGTGATTTTTGTCTATTATAATTGTTAATAGTAGTTAAGTACGTAGGATATAGAATGTAATTTATATATTATATATATTGTACATAGTAATTGTGGAATTTCATGTTTTGAAAAATATAATATAGAAGATTAATTAATGTAATATTAATGCTTTGTACATTTTTTTTTGTCTTACAATACATCAAAAGCCTGCTGAAAACTAATTTTTAATCTAAATAATCACTGTTTACTTACACAGTGGGCCCAAAAATGCATATAATTGAATTCGTATGCAAATTTGACAAACAACGTTGTATATATTAGTTCTAGAATGCAATAACACTACAAAGCTATGTAAATCTAAGTGTACCTGCTGCCTAAAATATACGCTTCTATAATACATTTAAATTGTTTCATTAAGAGAAAAGACTATTTTATAAAATAACGTATTTATTTATTAAAATTTATACAACTGCCATGCTCATTTTTGGAGCAATACCTTTTCTTCGCAACTCTCTACCATAATTCAAAGCTTCTTCTAACGCCTTTAAAATAAAATCAACTTTTTCAAATTGGGCATTAACATGACCCATTAGACCAATCCGCAAAACTTTTCCAGCGGTTATACCAGAACCCAAGCCAATTTCTACACCGTACGTGTCCATCAAATAAGAAACTATAGCTTGCCAGTCTACATCATTCGGGATGCGAAATGTCGTTACGGCTGGTACACTGTATTTTTCATTTTCAATATAAAATTCCAATCCAAGTCGTGTCATGCCCTTGTATAAACGTTGTGCACAATTGTAATGTCTTTGTATTGTATTTTCCAGTCCTTCTTTTACAACAAGGGCTAAACTCTCACGCAAACCACCTAGTAAATTTGTACTAAGTGTATGGTGAAATTTAAATCTAAGAAATTAAGCATTTATTACGTATACAAGTGTATATTACAGGAAATTTACTTTCTTTCTCCAGGAAAACAATTCCAGTGGCAACCCAAATATTCCAAATCTAAATAGAAAGGAACAACTGGTTTGTGACGATTTAAAATAACTTTCCTAATAAAGTAAGTAATTAAAATTAAAAATGCAAATAAATAGAAGATATTGACGTACTCAGCTCTAGGACTTATTGAAATTGGGGCCAAACCCGCAGGAATACTTAAACATTTTTGGGCTCCCGTATAAACAGCATCAATTTTCCAACGATCCATATGCATCCATGAACATCCAGTAGAAAGTACACCATCAACTCCCAATAAACAGTTGTAACTGCATTTAAAGTCTTTAATTTGCTTGAGGAACATTTAAAATCTTACCGATGACAAATGTCGCCTAAACCATCTAATGGTTGAAGGAGTGCAGTGGAACTTTCAGCCTGAACAATCATTAATAATTTTGGTTTGTGTTGTTTGATGGCTTCTTCTAGTTCATCAAAAGTGAAACAAGCGCCTTCACCCAGTTTAGGTGTAATTTTTACCACTTTTACATCTAGGAATGGAATATTTGTTTAATGGTATACGTGAATAGTGCTATATTTTACTATAACGTTCAGCAATTTGTGCTATACGATCGCCCCAGAATCCTCCAGATGCCACAAGAACGCAGTCCCCATCTTCTAGTAAATTGCTAAGTACAGCTTCCGTACCGCCACCTCCAGACGAAGATAATGCGAATGTAAGACGATTTTCAGTTTGAAATAAATATCGAATTCCATCCTTGATTTCTTCCAAAAGCTACATTTACAGCAATAAAATAATATTAACAAATAATTAATTTTAAAAATAAATCAAATATTAGCTACTTGCATAAATTCAGGTTGTAAAACGCCCATAGTAGCTATACTCATCGTTTCTATAACACTTGGAGGAATATTTGATGGTCCAGCAGCCATTAAAATCCTTTTAGGCGCATAAATAGGACCCTTTAATGATTCAGGCGGTTCAAAATCCATCTTATTTTTGTTCAGGTTTTCTCGCACTTACTAATTCTATACATACTAAATTTAGTGAACTATTTATCCTACATTAAATAGCTGTTGAATTTAATAATTTGTTATCATGTGCTTATTTACGCCTAGTGTAGTCGTTAATTCCGTTTTAGTACATACTCGAGTGCAATTCGTTTATGTACTTAACAGTTATATGCATATATAATGTCATAGATATTTATTATTTGATAAATTTTCTATTAATTTAAATGCAAGGCCACCAGCGAAAATATAAACGAAATATTAACAGTTTCAAAATTTAAAAAAAAAACATACAGAATTCGAATTAAAGACATTTTTTATATATACCTATGTAACTAAATAGATGTTTGCTTGAACGAATTATGAAATGGATATTTTGAAAAAGATTAACGAAATCTTTAAATAACAATTTCGTTATCGTTACGAACCAAAAGTTCAATATTTTAATGCTAATTCGTCCTAGGCCAGACTTATTTATTACAAGGGCAAGAAGATGACTTTCTTTGTTTTAATTACTGTAAAAAAATACTGACACAATTAAAGTATTTTAACCAAAATTAGCATTACTTAATGTTAACCAATACGATTTATATTAGATTATTCATAAACAATTAATTCCTGCATTACAAACAATTTTTAATGTTGTTTACGATTATTATTATCATCATTATATCATGTACAAAATAGATGATGGAATTAATAGTTTTTGTTTATTAATTCTCAAATATGACGAAATAATTTAATTATGATACTAATTTGTCCCATAACTGAATTAATTAATGCATTTTATTTATATATTTATAAAAAAAAAACAATAATAATTTAATATTTTATTAAAATCTTGTTAAACAACTTTCATGCTAGTTTTTGGAGAAATTCCTTTCCTACGTAATTCTCTACCATATTCCAAAGCTTCCCCTAGGGCTTTCAAAAAAAAGTCAACCTTTTCAAAATGAGCATTTTCACGTCCCATTATTCCAAGTCTTAAAGCTTTTCCACGAGTTACCCCCAAACCAAGGCCAATTTCAATTGAATACCTATAACAAGCGCATCAAAATGCTTTCAATTTTCCGATTTGGTCTTAAATTACGTGTCCATTAAATAGGAAACTATTGCTGGCCATTCTAAATCATCGGGTATAAGAACGGTAGTCACACATGGTAATCGATCACGCTCATTTTCAACATAAAATTTCAATCCAAGTTTTTCTAATCCTTTATAGAAACGTTGCGCACAATCATAATGTCTTTGAATTGTATTTTCAAGTCCTTCATGGACAATAAGTGACAAAGTTTCACGTAAAGCACTCATTAAAGTAGTATTCATCGTATGATGAAATTTAAAGCTAGAAAAAATTATTTTTTCATTTTTTCTCTTTAAGATACCTATACCTAGAATTACTTCCTTTCTCCTTCAAAACAGTTGAAATGACATCCCGAATATTCCAAATCAAAATAAAATGGTGACACTTTTTTCCGACGATTAAAAAGCACTTTTCTAAAGTCAATTCAAATAAATAAAATAAGAAAAATATTTGTAATTAACAGTAGCGTACTCTGCTCGTGGGCTTAAAGAAATTGGTGCTAGACCTGCTGGAATACTTAAGCCTTTTTGGGTTCCACAATAAAGTGCATCAATTTTCCATCGATCCATAAACATCCAAGCACATCCAATGGATATAACACCGTCAACACCCAATAAACAATTGTAGCTAATTTTCGAAATTAATACAGATTTAATTATAGTTAAATGATTTAAGCATTACCGATGGCAAATGTCCCCTAAACCATCTAAGGGTTGAAGGGCACCAGTGGAACTTTCACCATGTACAATCATCAACAATTTTGGCTTATGCTTTTGTATGGCTTCCTCCAGTTCGTCAAAAGTGAAATTAGTTCCCACACCTGCTTTTGGGGCGATTTTAACAATTTTTACATCTACAAACAAGTTTTCTTGTACAGTTGTAAGAATTCTTTGGATATTGCGTTTTTACTGTATCTCTCAGCAATTTCTACGATACGATCACCCCAGAATCCACTGGCAGCAATAAGAACACAATCACCATCTTCCAGTAAATTGCAAAGTACGGCTTCCGTACCACCATTTCCAGATGTAGATAAAGCGACTGTAAGACGATTTTTTGTTTGAAACAAGTATTTAATGCCTTCTCTAACTTCCTCTAAAATCTACGTAGAATAATTTAAATTAAATTATTTAGTAGTAACCGTATCTTACTTTAAAAAATTCGGGCTGTAAAACCCCCATAGAAGATCTGGTAAGAACGTCTAATACGTTTGCTGGAACGTTTACTGGACCAGCGGAGAACATAATCTTCGGGGGTGCATTAAGAGGTTTTTTCAGAATTTCGGGCGCTTCAAAATCCATTTTGTTTGCTAAAACTTCTAACTATATTCTCTATAATAACCAAAATATAAATATACGAAACGCGTTTATGTTTCTTTTATACTAAATGTAATACCAACCACGATATAATACATAAGTATAATATTTTAATATTGTATTTAAGTACGATTACGTATTACATAGTTGAAATTAAATAATATTTATTTATTCTAATATATAGATACATATTTTAATACTTAGACTATATTATAGTTTAGGTAGGTACATATTAGTGTTCAAAGTCTTTGTTTTGTATGTATGTATGACGTAAATTGGTACATCGATATTTTTTGATAAGATTCATTCGTTGAAGAGGAATCAAAGTGTTCAGATCGCAAAATATTAGTCAAGTATAAAACTGTTAACTTTACCGAAAGTTTTAATGCAATAACAATTTTATGTGATAAAAATACACGAGTTTCATAAATTATTCAGGAATCAGTCAAAAAACAATTGTTTCTTATGAATTTTTATTTTTACGTTAATATTTAATACAACTAAAGTTAAATACTAGGTACATAAATCCTGCAAATTAATTTAATCCCAACAATAATCCGTTAATTACCACTAAAGATGTTTTCATGTAAAGCGTTATCACAGATTATACGTAATTATTATTTTGTTGTCAATTCTAGTTTTTTTACGGAAAATCATTAAAGAATTAAAACAACAAACTTTTTCTCAAAATAATTATTTATTAAACATTTAGACTATACAAGTGTAAACCTGGCTTACATGAACAATAATTATGTATATTACAACAAATACGATTAATTACTAAACATTTAGGTAAATGTGTTTTTAAATAAGTTTAGTATGTAAGTGTTTTGTAAATCTTCTATTAATATTCTGTTTAAGTTGTTTTTATTAGAAAATATTCCATACGATTTTATTTATTGTATTAAGTATTTATTACATAAATATACACTTAAATCATAAATGCTATTATGTATTGCATTATATACTTAAATATATTATAAAATATAAATAGATCACTAATAGACCTACAGACTGATACACGAGTCTATCTAGATAAGGCAGTAATTGTTTAATTGTTATTATGTATTATAATTCCAATAATAGATACATCAATTCGCTTTTACTAGAAATACTCCAATGTTTATGAAACTTTTGAGATAATATACTATTGTACTGATGTAAGTACTCGTATTATATTATTTGTAATTAAATAGAAAAATTTTAAAAAAACTAAAGTCAAAGTTAAAAAAATATTTTTCATGTAAGTGATGACATCTTGTGGATATATTACTAGGTGAATGTAAAAGATATTAAAGCTCTACAATTTTAGTAGAGTATAATTCGTAAAATATAAATTTTATTTAAATATTATATTATCAAAATACATTTATACATGATTATTTCACACTTAAACTCTTTTCTTTGGCATATTTTAACGCTTCACCTAAACATTTCAAGAAATGGTCAACAATTTCAATTCTGGCATTATGGCCCATAAATCCAAATCTAAATATTTTGCCCTGCATTTCACCAAAACCAGTTCCAATTTCAATATTATGTCTGTAATAATAAATGATATTTAAAATTTGATTAAAATAATAATTACTATTTTACTTTTCCATTAAATAATTCATTACATCACGACAATGGATGCCTTCTGGTACATAAACTGTTGTAATAGATGACATTCTTTTACTTTCATCTGGAATAAAAAATTTTAAATCAAGCTGTTTAAGGCCTTTGTACAAATGTTGGACAGCTTTGTAATGTCTTTGAATAACATTTTCCAAACCATCTTCTGTTAGTATGATTAAACTTTCTCGCAAGCCATACAACATATTACATTCTAAAGTGTGATGAAATCTAAACATTATTTGTATTTACAAATAATAAATTGTTTATTATTACAAATATACCCAAATTCTTCTCCAAGACAATTCCAGTGCATGCTGTACGTTTTCACATCGTGCCAAAAGGTGGACATTGGTTCGCGCCGATTGTATATAATTTTTCTAATAAAATAGTGCAAATTTAAATTTTTTTAAATATTCTTATATTCCGAATAAAACCTACTGGGCTCGTGCACTAAATGAAATCGGTGCTAATCCTGGTGGAACTCCCAAAGCTTTCTGCGAACCGGTGAATACGACATCAATCTCCCAACGATCCATAAACATCCAAGTACTTCCAACCGATGCCACACCATCCACAGAAAGTAGACAATCATATTGGTGGCAAATTTTTCCTAAACCATCTAATGGTTGTAAAAGTCCAATGGAACTTTCTCCTTGAACTATGTGCAACAATTTTGGCCGGTGCTTTTTAATAGCTTCTTCTAGTTCTTCAAAAGAAAATCCAATGGTAGGTCCTTGTTTCGGGTAAATTTTTACAACCTTGACATCTTCATTAAAAATTACAATTTACGTCTGTTTTTGTTAACCGTTGGCTATTTTTACCGTAATATCCAGCAATGAAAGCAGCCCTTTCTGCCCAAAATCCAGAACAAGCTACAAGAATCACTTCACCAGATTCTACTAAGTTACAAAAAACCGTTTCTATTCCACCATTTCCTGAACTAGATAATGCGAATGTGAGGGGATTTTTAGTTTGGAATAAATATCTGACACCTTCACTGATCTCAGGTAGAAGCTAAATGGACCGAAATGTTTTAAAAAATGAAGAAATTAATTTAAAATAACATCAAACCTGAAATAATTCTTTCTGGAGGCAACCGAGGACAGGTTGCGACAAAGCTTTTAAGACACGCGGATAACTATTTGAGGGTCCAGCAGATAACAAAAGTTTTTCAGTTATTTCTACAGGATTTTTTAATACTTTTGGCGGTTGTACATCCATTTTATAAAAATAATAAATATATAACGAGAGTACGAGTATTCTGTAGGCAACTGTCGAAGCAAAAACAAATCTAAAGCACTTGAATTAATCTTAGCATTTATATAATACATATATGATTGTCTGAATTATCATTGTTTAAATAAAAATTAAATTGTAAATATGTATTATTATTACTTATTACATTTAACACGGGTTTCATCTGAGAGACATTTACGATATTTTTTCTATACTCGTATTATTCAAAGCTCAGACCATATAAAATTATAAGTAATATTTAAATATTTGAATTTTGTTAAAAAACAACTCAAAATTATTGTTTCAAATGAAAATGAAATATTTCTACAGTACCTATTAGACCTTTATTGTTTTAAGAATTAAGCAATTGATTTTTATTATGTTTTATGCTACGATAATAAAGAATGGAACCTTTTATAGACATTTTAATCATTTTAAAATTAGTTTAAAATGGTTAAAAATTTTAAACCCTGATTTTATTTCAATGATAATTAAAATTATTCGCTGTTTTCCAAACCATCCAAGAGGTACGAGTAGGCAAATTGGCGATATAATTAATGTTAACTGCATATATATTTCATTAAATTAAAATTTTCATAAAATATTTTAAAAGCAAAGTAACATACGATGTCTTTTTGTAGTATGTTAGGTAATACAAGTAGGTACCATATTTTATTTATGTTCCTATAATTTTCCGTAAAATTGAATTACTTATCTATGAGCGCATTACATTTCAAAAATCTGTATATACCTACTCAAAACATTTCAAAGACATTTTATATACTCCTACGTATTCTATTTTCTAGCATCTTTTCAGTATAATTTCCTACAACTCTAGATGCTTTCTTAGAAAAATTTCCCTAACGTAACGTGCTTCTGAAATTTAAAATAATGAAATATAATACGAATATTTATGTATTCGCATATGTATGGTATATATTTTAGTTTATATAATACGGCTGTAGTGACACTACTCAAATAAAAATATATTATACATATATGTATTAAAAAAACTTGTGCCGAAGTCGCAATAGTCTAGTGGTAGAAGTATATGTTGTACACGCTACAGTCCGTGGTTCGCGTCCTATGGCTGTCTCTTTTTTTGTGATTTTTCTGGAATATAAACATTTTCCTTCTTTAAATAAAGAAAATATTTACACTGGTT
>SSSI01005581.1:0-34368 GCA_004796505.1 Oryzaephilus surinamensis
ATTGAAAAGAGATGACATATATATAAGACTGTCTTGTTTTAAATTATATGTACAAATAAGTTTTCCGTTGAAACATTTGAAACGTGAAAATAAAATTTAACAAACATTTGTCAATTATGTGAATAGAAAGATAAAATATTAAACAATTGTTTTCGTGAAAATTTATATTAATACTTTTTTAATTTTCCTAAAAACATTCTTTTTGTTTTCGTGTATTCATCGGCGAATGAAGTTAGGTAAGAAAATGTTCTATTGTTTAGTGTGTGAATTTATCGTATTTTTGGCGAGATTTCTGGTAATTGTGAAACTCTAATTAGCAATTTAGATACATTATCTATTTGTGTATAATGGCTTCATACGATAAAAGAGTTAAATATCATTGTTTAGTCCCTTTTTGCGCTAGTACTTATTACATAAACATCACCGATTCCCTTTTAGAATATAACATATTTTGGTTATTTTTCGGCTTTACAGAGACGCGTTTTGTGGAATACAACAATATTAGTAATGCTTTCCAAATTAATTTTACTTGTAATTAAAAAGATACGTGGTTTGTGGGGACTATTTCATAGAGAATTCTTTTACAAGTATCCTAAAAACAATTTGCCTTTTCTTCTATTTTTAAAAGCAGCCCGGGTTGCATTTTTTCAAATTCTGCGAAAAACAGTATGATGTGTGAAAGATTTGCGTGCATGTCTACGATTTTACAACAATAAGTATGTAATATATCGTACTGACGAGAACTAAAAAGTTCGAAACATGCAGCAAATAAATGAAATAAAAAAAAAGGAAATAAATAAAAATAAAATGGCCCCATCTACCGTACGAATTTTACTATTTTTTACAGAAACCCTATTTATCGTCAATAATGCCAGTCCCGTTTGTTGGGGGCGACACTAGTAACGCGTTTCCAGCGCTAAACAAGGAACAAACAACTCTTATTATGTTTTCTTTCTCTATGGAAAGTACTATACATATTATTATAAACAAATATATTGATACATACAGATGTATGTATGTGTATATCTATTTTCAAGAAATTGTTCTCCTATCCTAAGTTCCTAACATTATTTTTGATATTAATGTCGTCAACCTATTTCCGCTAATTAATAAAATGCGTTTTACATAAAACAATAATGGAAATACTTTTAAACAAATGTAATTATTTTGTTTATTCATTAGAAATTATAATTTCATATTTACATTAAAATTATAGTATCTAATAAATTGTGTTCATTTGACAATAGAAGATATATGTATGTATAATAATAACTGGTGTTCATTCAATCAAGTAAAACATCTAATATGTATATGTAGTTTTATAATAATAAATAATTACTTAGTAGGTATATTTCAATATATTTATAAACCATGCTTATATAAATGTAAATAATGGCTTATTCTAATGAAATAACTGTGATTTCGTCAAAAAAAAACGATGAAGAATAATCTGCCCACACAAAACATATAGAAGAATTATGTACGAAATATTAAAATGTTAATAAGAAAAACATATTCTGCGTTATGCACAACTTATGTCATAATATGGTAATTTTAGTTCAGAAAAAACAATAAACACTATCATAAACTATCGAAAACTAGCAGAGAGATATACATAAACACATATATATTTAAAAATAATGAATCAGTGTCCTTCCTAGGAATTGTTTTACATTAATTGTTAATACGAAATAGAAAAAAATGTTCCCATTAACTAACAACTGTACACAAGAATTATTTCAAGTTTGGAACAAAAAAATTTCCGCAATTAAAATGTGAGAATATACACGTATTTTCAAATTGTATCATTTATTTTCATACAAACACAATATTTATTCCTAGTTTAAAATCTAATCTAACAAATTTTATACAATTTTTCTTGTACAGTTTCTAGTTTCTACAGTCACACAGTTGCAAATGTATTTTTTTTATTTAACGGAAGTTATACATCAAGGGATATGTGTTTATGTTAAAAAACCAGTTTGAATTTTCGTTAATATTTGGAAAGACACTTGTGCTTTTTGGTCAAGTTGAATATTTAATTTCAATTAAAAATTATGGTATATAATCTATTCATATAGTATATATTTCAATAGTATAGGAAAAAGGCTGTACCGAACTATTATTTGAAATAGCCGTTATTAAACTGGTTACCGAATATATTATATTTTTGTTACGGTCCTTGGTTTCATACTAAAGATTTAAAAGAATTTAAGTGTATACTAGATCGTTTACTATAAATTTTCAGTATTAGTTATTCAAGAAAGAGGCAAATCTGCGGATATTACATTCATTTGTAAATAAAATATTTATCATTTTTTCTGTATGAAATATTATTTACCTAATTAATATGCAAATATACAAGTTATTAATAGTATTTTGTCAGATCCTTTTGTCATGTACATTCTATAAATCTTGCTAATCAATTAAATCTGTATCCATGTATTCTTCGAGGGAAATACTTTGTCATTTCAAATATGTTATATAGGTATTTTTTAAATATATAGATACGTCATTTTAGCATAAAATTATATAAAAGTATTGGAGCACAAACATGAATTTTGTAAACAGATATAAAATTGTATATCTAATTAAAAGCAGATGATTTCTAACAACACAGTTTCCCTTTTAGGTTTTAATAAATATTATTTATAATAAACGTGCATATTTAGTGTATGCAGATAGAAAATATAATATATATAAATGAGAGAGAGCGGATGTTGTTCGTCTGTTAATACACAGATAGATCTTGGAGGTATAGAAGAGAACACAAATTTAAGCCTCCATAGCTGTACCTGCATCCTGCCGATGACCTGTTCGCCCCTAACGGCCTTTCACGTAATACCACATATGCTTCTTCAACATATACAAAAAAAAAACACGACATGAATGGAACGCGGACAACACAACATTCTGCAATGCTTGGTGTTATACCATTGAAAAAAATGCATACTCCCCGAAAGTACTCCAATAACAAGCATGCGAGTACTTTAAAGTTTCAGGGAAGAAAATTGAATTTGTAACTGATTAAAATGTCCGTTTTATTAGAACAGGAAGAGCGTTGATGAAGGGGTGCACTTAAAACTGCATATCGTAAAAGTTTTCAACATGGAGAGGCCTATTGTTATAATGTTTTATCTTTGAGTATAAGGGGCGAAAATATCCTAGATATGGGGGCAATAAGGATTCCATGAAAAATGCTGGTATCTCGTCTCCAATCACACTCAAAACTGTCCATCAAGCCGAGCTTTTGATAGTTATCAAGTTCATGTTCAAGACAATCCAACTACATTGCATTGTTTTATCACGTACAGATATTTATTATCGTCTAACAAAAACATTTGTCTCGAAATAACAATTATAACAATATGAATCAAGCGTTTATATTGATTAACATTAATGTTAACTAAATATTAACCTTTTCATATTATATGAATAACAATTTGGTAAATCTGTTAACAAGACCATTCCGTTTTTTATTTGAAAGTTTACGTACTTGTGACTAATGTTTTGATGAAATTTTTATAGTCCATTGAATTGCTATAAGGTGAAATTCTCCCTAATTTATTTTAATTTGAATGCAATATTGCGTGACGTTCATTGCGTCACAAGTTCAAATTTATTACTTGACTAACACTAGTAAGTTAAAAACTGTGACTCATTTAATTAACAAAAATATTTTGTACAAATGATATCTTATAAACATCTTCAAGACAGCATTTTTGAATTATTGTATTAAATAATTATAGTTCGGTACGAAAATGTAATTAAATTTTCGGCCAGTCCTTTTGCACAAAATACGAATTATCTCATTAAAAAGTGTCGTATTTCACTGATTGTACAATTGATTCAAATTTAAAATAAGAACTGCACTAATTATTATAGCAGTTAGTGGAATTTTATTCAAAAACATGTATACAGCATGTGAAAACAAAACCAGAGACGTTCTCTGGAGAACATCATATATATATATGTATAAAAGAACACAAACCAGACACAAAAAACGATTCAAGTATATATACACTTCTTATGGGGGTACAAGATAAAGACATTTTAATAATACATGGTAAGAAAAAGCCGAAAAGACATCAACCAAATATAGGTTTCATATATAATATATGACATTATTTCAAATATGTAAAACTAAAGCTAAAAAAACTCAAACCTAGTAATTCATTTCTAATGTATTGATGTGCCCTGTGTGAGAAAATCTTTGCAAAGAACGTGAGAACATATGGTTTGTTATAGTTTGTTATCATTTAATATTACGGTCACGTTCACATAATAATTCAGTGGCCTTATGTTTTGATTTAATTTTTCTTTTTTTCGAAAATAAATTAAGACAACGACATTTCAAATTTGGTGGTGTACAAGTTTTTTTTTTGCAAATTATAGAATTATCATGTGATTTTATAGACAGCTAACAAAATCTTTCAATTTTATTCCATTATTGTATATGTATACAGTTACCTACTATGAAGAATCCCACGCGAATATTACGTTGAATAAAAAAAAGATTCAATCAAGGTGCATCTTTAATCTATAGATAAATGTTCATTGTAAATCTATTATAATGAAACTTGGTAGTCTATTCAATATTTCGGATTGTATTGTTCGTCATTCTCACTACCTGTAATTTCCAATGTGTTGGGTGGAAGTTTTTATGAAAAAAGGCAGGTGAGTAAGGGTAACATATTGCAAACTATTGATTTGATGTAAAAATGTTTTTTTTATACTAAGTGTTCCATGTTCTATATAAATATGCAATAATAGTATGCTAGTTTTTGTAAAACGAATTTAACATGGTCAAAATGGTGTAAACAAACATGAAACAAACTGTGTATTTAAATTTTAAAATAAACCGCAACCACAAACACACATTTTATTTTAATCGTACTTATTAATTTATTCCATAATTTTCGCATAATTAATTTAAATCACCAACCTATATTGAGTATGTATTGTTTAAATAATCTATTTTTTTTGAATCGTTAATTTTTCTCCAAGACTGAAATTTTACAGTTTCCATAATTTCAAATTCGAGTATTTTGACCTAAAAGATCAAATTCCTCAGATGCATTCACAGAACATATATGTTACACACACAGCATCACAAATAAAATACTGTATGCGGTTTGAAGACGATCATAAATATTGTTTCTTGTGGTCCACTTCAGTCAAGATTGATGGACCAACCCCTATATATTGTAAATAACAATTGCTAGCGAAATGGTCAAAAAGGCGGTATACTTTTCCGATACGAAGGTATAAGGTCTATTGTATAGGCAGCTAAAAACCATTCTTGCCTGTCTACCTAAGTTTGTTTGTAATGTCATAAATTGTTATAGTCTTCAACTTACAACCACTTGAGAATATTTAAAATCAAAGTGTGTTTGCCATATAAACGAGAGCCCTTAAAAAATTTAAAACAATCTACAGTTACAAGTACACGCATTTTTTAGAAATATTAACATCATTTATTATCAAATGTTATTACAATCACGTTGTACAACAACTATTGTACTACATTCATTAATGTTGATGTCATACAAATTACATGATTCGAATCGTTAAAAATGCACAATTTTGTTTTTATGTATAGGTAGGTGTATAAAATATATGTATATGTAATTTCTTTAGCAATTTTGCTAGGGAAATTTATTTTCAATACGTGTTCAATAATTTTTTGTTTTGTTGGTTTATGTAATTTATATTTCATTTATTTCTATATAATTTTCTATAGATTATTCTATACGCGTCAAGACATACTAAGTAGTCTCAGTGTATATGTATGTACCACAAAGTTTGCATGTATAAGAAAACATCATTAAATTTAACGAGTATTTCAAGTTTAGCGAGGAAAACAACTTTATTCAAAACAGACGCTTCAACTTTTTACCTATATGGCTGGAATTAAACTGAAAATATCAATTATTGTCTTAAGAATAATTCTCTTAAAAATAATACACTTTATCATCAGATCATTCCATATAACTATTGAAAAATGAAATAAACACAGATATGTATATAAATAAAAAATATGAAATTTTGGTTTGGGTTCGTTGATTGCATTGTATATTATACGTATACGTATATTATTGTTACGGTCTATAGAATAAGTATGCACTTAAAAATTATGTTAATTCTTCAATAATAGTGTTCAGTAACCATAACATAGTCTTATATTTATTTACGTTACACATACATATACGTGCAATTCGCTATAAAAATTACAACAGTACATTAAAACATTTTTAAAAGTATGTGTATATAAAACAGTAATTTTCATTTTTACATTAATTGAACAAATAATATAATGACGTACACTTTATGTAACAGATTTTCTGAAAAACAGAATTATATCAAGAATTCCTTAATATATGCTTGGTAAAGACACTATTCATATACCGTGTAATGTAAGGTAACACTTATGTACCAGTCAAGGAGTGGCCATATAATGGGATATCTATCCCATTACAATCGAATACACATATTCTTCTCTTCTTTTTTGAAGATTATATGTCCAACACAATTGAAAGATATATTTAAGAGTATGTAAATTATCTTGTGATAAGTTCAATTATAGACTTTTATATACCAGTTTAAAGTAATTACAATCACCTTTTATTCAACAAATAAACGATTGTTCATGTTCTACGAAACAGAATACTTTTTAAATGCTGACTGTGCTATAAAACGAGTAAAAAAGTAATAAAAGAACCATAGGAAAATGAATTATTATCTAGATAACTCCAATGAATAATAAAATATACATGTAGTGGAGCCAAAAAACTATTCATTCATTCACAAAATTTGGATATGAATGAATTTATTGGTACGTTAATTACATAAAACAGGTTTTACGTAAGTTATAATTATATACATGAACTGAAAGCATCTTTAGCAAATTATTAACGACCTTTCGAACATCTTTGGTGAATGGAAAATGATTGTATGCAACAATGTTTATGAAATACTTATAATGGAGTATAGAATTTGTTAACAAAAATGGACAAATCTCATAAATTAATGTGATTAGTGAACTTTTAATTAAAAAAATTAACCAATTGAGCATTTCGGTTAATAAAAGTAAATTGATCAGTTCAGTAGAATGTAATTGCTGATGTCAATGGCTATCAATTTTAATGAAATTATTAGAGTACAACTGCAACATTTCAAATAACAGAACAAAAAAATGATCATGGCCAGTTTCTGCATTTAGCACCTGTACAACAGGTTGATTAATGATACTATTCAAACAAAGCTCACACATTTATGAGCATTATATACTCCCATATAAAATATTCTTTATATTCCAGATGTATATGTATGTTTTGGTCCAAACATACACAACTGGCCTTGATTCTCTTCTTTATCCCACGCTATGTATGCTGCTATTATTATAGAAAAAGAACTCCAAACTATATTAAAGAAGATTGTAAGAAGATTCTACCGCCAAGAATTCTTTCACATAAAACAAAACGTCAAATTGAATTGTCGAAAGAATAATTTAAAGTTTTAAAGGTACAACAAATTCAAACACCTTTAACAACTTAGAAAAACATCCAATAAAAATGAATGATATTGACTAAAAGGAATTTATTAACATAAAATAAAGATATCAATATTATCAACAGGTGTTTTTACATAAATTAAATCTATAATTAATTTCAGTTGCATTATTAATCATTTTAATAAAAAAACAAATAACATTGATTATATATTGACTATGTTTTAAATTTATCTAAATTATAAATATTTAATGCTCGGTTATACACATTCGTAATACTTTTATTAACTTTTCAGTTGTCTTATTAGAATAATAAGATAGAATTATTAAAAGTTAAAACTGACTTGATAAACAAGAAATGCAACCTTCACATTATTATTTTTTATTACATAATAAAATGTGCAATTAAGCAGAGTTATTATGGAAAATAAACATACATCAATCAATATAGTATATTATGTACATTTGAAGTAGACAATTATTTTTCTATATAAAAATTGAAACGAAGAGTTCAATAACTATTTAAAAGTCACATTTTTTGTTAATTGAATGCGAAAATACAGATAATTTAATTTGCACGGTCGTAAAACATGATCGAAAGTTTTAAATCACTTAAACATTTCAACATTTTGATAACAACAAAGCCAAAAGCTTGTCAGATTAATATTTATTACATATTTCAAGTACCTGCCAGTTAAATGAATTGAACGTATCCATATTTTATGACAACCTAAAAATACATTAACTAACAATAGTTATATTTAGACAACTTTAAAATATTGGTTCCTATATAATTGCAACACTTCCCTGTTAATTCTATAAGAAAGTTAAATTTAAACACATAAAAGTTGAAAAAATTTGTCATGGACAGGATGTAAATAAGGAGTGCCATGTAATGAATGAATATTCTTTTTGCAATCTCGATCTGCAACTCGTCAATCCAGTTCAATATAAGTTGAGAAATAGCAAAATATGCCGTATATAAAACTTATATAAGATAGTGATGGCCATTTAAAACGGTAGTCTCTTATACTATAAAGAATATATACGATAAGAATCGGAATAAATTTTACAAGAGCAAATTGCGAATTCGTTGTTGTACAAAATATCTTGTACACAAGATTGAATGTTGAAGTTTTTCAATTGTCAGTCAATCAACATGCCTGAAAAATTTATAGCTACTCCATAAATCAAGTTAATAATGACAATAGTAATAAAAACATGTTAAGGGAGTAACTAGTTCATTAATAATTGTATAAAAACTATAATAAATGTTTATAAAATAATTAAAATGTATAAGGGCTAGCAAAAAATTATACAACATGTTTTATTTACTTGGCCTACATAAAGAGGAAGTTGTATATTTAATAATATAATAATAAAAAACGTAACTAACAATTATGTTAAACAATTTCTGTATAAAATATAAAAATTTAGGAAAAGGAAATACGTTTAATGTAGGTGAATGGTGTGCTTTCCGATAATTAAAATATTAATAATTAAAACAAAATGTTTTGTTGATCATGATTAACAGTAAATGAATTTATTCAATATAGTATTTATATTTATACTGGAAGTCTTGTTTGTAATGGAAATGACTACATTTACAGCAAAATTGAAGGCAACTTATTTTATACGTCGTCGAAGCTAGAGGCCGTATTTGGTTACGACTTCTTCAACGGTAGGTCTTTCATGGGAACGACTGGATGGTCAATAACAACAACAACAACAGTTCTTGTGCAAATGAATCAACTGTCTTCTTCTACACTAAGAAGTTGCTCAGTAATTTCATCTGGCATTTACACAAGTTATAGTTTATTCACCTTTAATCTATATAAGATGATACTGGATACATGGTACTTGTTGAAATATTACTTGTAAGGTAAAATACCATAATGCGCATTTATGTGATGATGAGAACATTTTCTAATGTAGGAAATGTTTCGATTTTTAGAAAACTTCCAACAACAGTTTTGCATATTTTTGTTGAAAGATAACACATTCCTCATATTTTCCATTCAATTACGAAACTTTTCAAATAGAAGAACTTATCTGAAGTCATTTCCGTTTCGAGATTCTTTCAATACCATTTAACTAACAACTGGACATACTTAAAACTATATATGTATGTTGAGGAATTATTTGATTCATATTTTTATGACAAACGTGACTACTGAATACATACTCGGATTAGTTCTCTTTTATTTTTAAACATCTTAATAATGATTAAATAGTACTTGTAAGTACCTTTGGACTTTAAATTAAATTTGTTTGAAATACATTTCACACTTTGGAATTATAGAATGATATTAAATGTAAACATTTACATTAGCATTACCATATAATCTTTTACAAGAGTTTTTTTAAATAAATTGTTTAGTTAATATACTCGACATATTCTGTAAAAACAACAAAAACAGTACAATTGAATGTAAAAAATAAACAACACAGCGCATTTTATTACTCCACAATAATTATTTTTATAAACAATACAGTGTATATAGTATAGTTGCGAAAGATGATAAGTTGTAATAAAAAAAATATTGTATGGCCATTATTTTATAATATTAATCTCTGCTGAAACAGAAACTTTTAAAAATATGTTTACTTACAATGCTTATGTATGCAATACAGGTCATTCT
Source organism: Oryzaephilus surinamensis (assembly GCA_004796505.1). Lineage (NCBI taxonomy): Eukaryota > Metazoa > Arthropoda > Insecta > Coleoptera > Silvanidae > Oryzaephilus > Oryzaephilus surinamensis. The sequence goes on from SSSI01005581.1 coordinate 10,153, forward strand.
TTACGTGACCTGTAATTCTGTAAATACGTTTACATTTCAACTTCTTTTATTCCATTCCATATACACATATACCAATTCTTTTGTTTCATCGACAATAATATCAAAATGCAACAACATATAAGATGTTCATAAAGTTTTAGTTACACACAGAAAACGAAATAAAGATAAAATTTATTCCATCATAAAGATTGTTCAACAATGTGTAGAATATATGGAACGTGACTGGATTAAGACTTAAATAATTGAAAAATATAACGATTAATCGAAATAAATAAGTTGAAACCATTATCTATAGAATAATATAATTTGTGTAAATATTTAAAGAATGAAAATAAACTTATTTGTATACAAATATTAAAACAGCATTCCATTCTTTCAATATGTTTATTTGAAATGGCATCTCTCGTAATGTATAAATGTATTCGTCTGACATTTTCTATTAATTGAATATGAACATGAATGCGTTAATGTATTTATTGTATAAATGCAAACATATATACGAACAGTCTTTCAATTTGCTGGCTTAGCTTATAACAAAGATGGATTCTCTATTCGAAAATAATGTTATTCATATTATGAAGACCAGAAGCTCTTTTCAAACTTCTTGTTTTACACATCAACGTCAATGAACGGCATATGGCTATTACTTAAACATATAATTTTAAACTAATAATAATAAATCATTACTATATTTTGTTTAATAGACCAACGCATAATAGACAGTTTTAAAAATTCAACGGCGTGTCAAACATTATAAATGTAACGGTCAACAATTTAATATTTAAATCGATTTTTATTTATATAAAAAAACAGGAAATTGTATATGTAGATAAATAATAGATATATTACGTTCTTTGTTATATAAGCAAACTATCAAGATGTTAGATAAATTCAATGTGAATCTAAATTAACGAGTTTTTGACCCATGATGGACTTTTGAAAACAGAATATATTAAAATATTATTATAATTTTGTTAAAACAATATATTAGATTATCAAAATTTAATTACATATTTGTATTGACTTTTGGAATATGTAATTATTTTACACATCTCGTTTTAAAAAATGTATGTATAAAAATAAATGAAAACAGTAAGTAATACAATGTATGTCAAGACTAATTTAAAATCATCTAATGAGAGACTTTTTGTCGGCTTTAAATTGAACATGGACCTAATTAAGATTACTTGAAAGCTTCTTATTAATTTATAATTGTATACCTACAATGGCAAGTGAATAACAGTCTTTTCAAATTCGTGTCTAAAAATCTTTACACAAGATTAATTTTAACTGAGAAGTTTTAATGAAAATTACAAAATTGCAAGTTACAATTAGAAAGAGTTAACACACATATTGCGACCATTTAGCCTGGATTGTCCACATATTTTTTTTCTAAATTAAGTTATAATGTTGGCAATAAAATGAATGCCTCTAATAATAAAAATTAATCGAGTATTGTTCGTTTTTTATTGTTCTTATAAATAATGTTGGCAATTTTAATTAAAGATTAACCAAATTTTTTCTTTAACAAATGAAACAAACATTTGCATTTACATCAACATATGATGATTGTAATTTAAAATAAAATTTAAAATTAATATGGGCTATTTATAGCAATAATGCTCTATTTTGCTTGTCGCTACTGGTGTGTAATTAACCAACTGTGACAAATAAAAATGTTATTTAATACAGTCTCAGCGTGTGGAAATTGTAACCATTTTTATTACAAAAGTAAATAAACCTCAAAATGCATGTATAACTGTGAAAAATATTTACATTGTACAATTTTGGCAATAAATATTTAACCAATTCACATTTTTCAATTTTTATTTTATTATTATTCCATATTACATTGGAACAAATAATAAGGAACGAAAAATCAAGAGATGCGGATTCGTTCAACTTCAAAACGTAATTTTACAGTTAATTAAGAACGTAAACAACCGGTAGCCATTCATTTCTCTAAACTAATTATAACTTATATTATTAATTAACAGAGTAATATTATTATGAAGTGTATTTTCAGTAAAACACTTTCAACTCTACGTATAAAACAAGAAATAAATATTTAGTTTAATGCAAAACCAATTGATTACAACTCGCATACGTTAGTTTATTAAAGTATCCATTTGGGGTGAAATGTGAGACTAAATTCAACGCCTTTATAATTGAATTTTTATGGATAGGTCAGTCTGGACCCGTATATCGTATATTGTCCAAATATGAGCCGGTCAATTTTTTTATATAAATTTATATATTAGGATACATTAGTGTCCATCAAGATGGTGGTCATCAGATGATCATTTTAGTGTTGTACCGTATAAAGTACGCGGTGACACGAGTCGTAATAGTTTGTAATTGTTTGACAATGCCAGTCCAACAAGCAGACCAACCAACTCTCCATATAGTTCCCACGCTTCTGTCTTTAAGAAGACATCTGTTAAACACAGCATACAAGTGGTTGTTCCTTCGACGCACATATGCCGAAAAATTCAAAACTCAAACTTATTATTTACCCATAACGTACACAAATATTAATTAAATGCATTCTTGCTGTGTATGTCATTTATCGCAGTTTAGTCAATTGTACATTAATTGAACTATTTTTATAATATTACGCACTAATAAATTAAAATGAAACGCACAGATATCTTTTGACTGAATCTATTGGTCACATTAATTAGTTAAGAAGAATTTTATTTAAGAAGGAAATTAAAAATATTCAAATTCTTACTCAAAACATCCGCCTTTTAATAAAATTTCTGGTTTAAGAAGATACGTATGATGAAAATCTTGTTAGAAAAAAAAAACACTTTTGCTTAACTACTTTATGAATATAATTAAGTTTGAAATTTATCGATCTATTTTGTATTTTTAATATGCTTTTATTAGGAAAAGTATAATGTAATATGGTGTCTAGTTTAGTGTTGTAATGAAAACACTATAAAAGAACAGTTATTTTTCTTGAGTCAAGCACAACAATACTTAAAAAGTTAAAACGACTTTAAACAATTTAATGATGAACAATATAACATCATTTATTTAGCAAATAGTTTACGATCGGCCACAAAACAAGTGGTTTCCCTTCTTTCAGGAAATCCAAATCCTTATACTTTCCGGAAATACAAAATATTTGTGATGGGAAGAGTGTCCATATGTGAACATATGATTTTAATATATATTTTTTTAATATACGATCAAGATCTTTTTACCTACAGAAATAGACCGGAAACAAGAGGGAAGTAGATATAAAAAAGATCAATTTTAAAATAGAAAACGTGCTTCTGTGTTGATTTTCTTTAATTCAATAGTATAAAACAACTGTCTCTCATCGCTATACAAGCAGCTGAAACTGATTCAATTTAATTACTAGCTAAAGCAATAATTAATATTAATTTAACGTATACATTAATTAACTAGAACAAAATCATGCTTAATTAAAAGAACTTTCCATTTATAGTAAATAATCGATTTTATATATGTAAGCCTTGTTACATTTGTCGCACTTTGAAGGCGCATTTCAAAGGCAATGTAAATATGTATTAAACAAATAGTTTTATTTTTAAAATATAATTAAATACTGATAAAAGATTCAAAGTTTCGAACAATATCAGTTTTATGTATTCGTTCACACTTAAATCAATCAACTACACTCTATCAATTTTCCTTGGTTAATTTATAATGTATAAATATACACAATGACATCATATTATGATTAGATTACACAAAAATGTAAATTGAAATAATATTTTATTATAATGATAACAGCCACAATTCTCTGAAATTAAAAATTTTAACAGGTGCTGTTGCAATATTTTATACAATTTAAAAAGTAACTCTTTTTAATAAACAAACCAAATGCTGTTGACTGATAAAAACAATCCATGAAATACGTTTAACATGAAAAGAAATTAGATAAACTAGAAAAGAAATATGTGCAATCAAAAAGATTGTGTACAATTTGCATATTATTGTGAAGATTAAGAAAATTACCATAAAATAAAATTTATACAAGTATAGTTTATGCAAAATAGAAACAAAATAAATGTAATTCCATATTAGGGAGTTATAGTCTTACTTTTTTTTATCAAATTTGTTATGTAGTAAAACTATAAAGATTATGTATGTATTGTGTTGTGGGTCATAGGGCTAGTTGGGGGGTCAGGAGTCAATTGCCTCCAGTATGCACAAGTCTGTATTAGTTTTCTTAACATTACAACACATGAAAAAATAGAAAAATTACTGTTCAAGTTTAAATTCTTGTGTAATTAAAGCAAAATATTATTTGTAAAAAACATTATTTTCTATAGTAAGAAATAATAATTAATAATTGATTTAATCATTGCATCAAGTTTTTTTGCAATCGATTCGAGTGTAATTGAATTTCTAAGTGACTAACGTAATGAAAAAAGATAAAATTATTAAATCCTTCAACTGCATTAACTTTTTTCACCTGTCCAGTTCTCGAAAGTAAGAAAAATAGAAAAAGCTCTTCTACACGTAGTCCTTGAGTAAAATATTAAATTCCCCTATCATATTTACTTATTTTAGTTAATACAGGTATAAAAGAAAAAAATCTATCACCTGCTCTTCTTCCCACAAATTACCAGATAAAAGGCATATTAATAAATAAAAGTTATTAAACATATCAAACATATTTATAGTAGCCAAAAGCTGGTATAAAACCACTTTAAAATTTTAATTTTATTCAATAGTGTAAAAGAAACGTGGTATATAAAGTGGATTTTAGAATAATGAATTTACATAATAATAAACTAAATATTTTGTTTTCACAAAAAACTGTATAATGTCCAAACGAAAGAGAAAATCAAAGCCACAAACTTTTTATTGTTTAATAATTGCAATATACAATCAATAAAGAAATCTGATAGATAATGAAAAAGTCTTTTGGCTCTCCTTTTGCTATACATTATACTGTACGAATAGTTTAAGCTTTTTTCTTACAAAAGTAATTTAAATTTAATAATAGATTTTTTAAAATAGTGATTCAAGTTGAGTTTTCTTCCAGTAATTCAAACCGGCTTCAAATACAATTACAAGAAAAATGGACTCTCATTCGAATCAAATAAATTGCTATTTGAAAACCATTATTATTCGTTCTATACCCATCGACAATTATTTCACATTATAATATATGTAAATTACGTATTGAAATTACATACAGTTTAAACTAGCATCATATAATTTTTTTGAAAAAGAAAAAACTATATAAAACACACCCAAGAACAGGATGAATTAAGATGATGGCTTAGAAAAAGACCTTCAAAAAATTTCTTTCACATGAGTCCCTTCTGAAATTATATATTATTTTATATCGGCTAAGGAGATCGTAAAAAATACGAGAGGGTGAGAATTCTATTGTGTCTTGGACGTCTGATTCCAGTCAAAAGATTACGTCAAAGTTTATTTAAGTTGAAAATATTGTTAATGTTTAAAATTGCCGATGATTTCTTCGGTCCAATAAAATTATAGAACACATTAAATTGCATTTAATAATGTAAACATTATGTGATTTATGTTTGGATCGTAAAAATATTACTTGGTAATAAAAATATTTGAATTTTTTTGAGTTCAAGTGTGTTCAGAATACAAATACATCATAATCCCTTTTATAAATAGAAGAAAGTACCTTATACATATATTGTATATATATTATTCTTTAAATAAAAGTGTACATAATTTGATTGAAGTTGATGATGAGAAACTTCTTCATCAATATCATTTGAAAATATAATTTCTTCACTTAATGGTAAATAAATGATCCAATCTTATAACTTGATAGGTAACAGTGAAATTCCAGATATATAACTGAATATACTTATATAATAAGAATAGAAATAATCTATATGAAAGAAGTATAATAATGCAGCAGTGGCATTGGTGTTCAAAAACCGTGAAGTACACGGTAGATCGTAGAATATATACCTTTAGTTTGCGGTCATTGTTGGTGGTTACCCGCAACTATAAAGAATGCCAAACTAAAAACACTTATGTGCATATATTCGGGTTTATTTACCCCATATATTTGAGGAATTCATTATCAATTAAATAAATATCAAAATAATACTCACCTCTTTCATCTATGACGCTGCTAACCGTTGGCTGTGCCTTGACAAAAACCAAGAATATCCCAAGAAATATGTAAAAATCCATTGTGGAATCTTCGATTTGTAGAAAAAGTTTTACAAAATTATATTCATTTCACTGGACACAGTGCCACAATTTTTTCAAAAATAAACAAAATTATAACACAATCACCAATTCAAAAAAAAAGTGCACACGATCAAAATATAAAAGATTGTTTATAATAAGAAAAAAATATTTATAAGTACAAGATGCGCAACAACCACCTGTTGAAAAATCTTCAACAGACCACTTTCCTCCCACGACAACTTGATTTGAAATGACAATTTCAAAACGGAGCGCGCTTCCCTCAACTTCAGATCGTAAAGCTCCGAAAGCTACCGATTCAACTCAGGTAAGTTGTGTAACCTTGGTGATTACAGGTAACAAATCAAAGTGAAACAAAGATGGAACATTTGAACGTACATGTACCAAATAAAGATGAAATGCATTAATGATGATCTTTTTTATAAACTTTTCTTGAGAGGCAACGTCGTTGCTCTCTATGTTATTATTTAAAATTGACGAAATGTACACAAAAAGATACTGTATGATGCATATTTTAAAGTTTACCAAACATTTTTTAAACATTCCACATTTGTGTAAAAGTTTTGAGAATATTTTCGGATTATTTTAATTTCAGAACACGCACAAACATTACTTTAACAAGTTACTAGGAATTTTACTATAGTTGATAGCATGTCTTTATTAAATATAATTGTATTGTGGAATATAAGATCATGACTTTGCAATTAAAATATGTATCTAGTATATGAGTCTGAAAAAAGCTCGAAATCAGCTTATGGGAAACTTAGGTGAATTTGTTTTTTGTATAATAGTTGAAAAAGCGATAGGCATTTACAAAAAGAATAATGCTTTACGAACATTTTTATTAAAATTAAATAGTGCTTAATTTTAAATTAAATTAACAAAGTGAGGCACAGTACGCTTATTCATCACATTTTAATAAACAAATAACTATAAAAGTTAATTAGCCAAACGGAAAAATTATACAATATATATTTACAACTCACAGATATTTTTTTTCATTTCGTAAATCATAGATGGAATTTTGCTGTTAGGCTGGCCTAGGAACAAGTAAAGCTTATAACCTACGATATAGCCTAGATGAAACATTATTTTAGCAAATAATATATAGTAAATAATTTATATACGAAATACATTGAATAATACTGTAAAAAAATGGGGTTTAGTTACTACATAAGCAGACCTATATAGTAAGTTATATAACAGTTCACTAATTGCTGTCAATTTGCAGTGATAATAAAACTTTTCGTTGCATTGTCTTCTTTTATGTTTTGATATTATTACTAAAAAACTAAAGATATGTGCATAAAATGGGCAGTGGCCAACAAATTGATCTGTATTGAAATTTATCACACAATCATCACATATCATTTTTTTCATTGATAATAATACAAGTCCCAATTTTTACAAAATGTATATGTCTGCTTACGACAAAGGTTTATACATAAATATATGAGAATCAAATAAAAAACATACAAAATACGATTGGTAAACAAAGACAGAGGATTGTTTAATGGCTATTAACAATGTGATATAAATACATCGAATAATTTTGAAAAATTTTCATGATAAATATATAATTCTGTTATAATTAGATCATCTTCTTATTGTTAACATATCAGACCATTAGAATATATTTTTAAATTCTTTATAAATTTCAATACAGTGATACCGAGTAGCTTAACAAACAACAGCTGAAATCGGATTTTCAGTTATATGTATAACATTTGAGGGCCATTGGCCACCATGCGATATTTTCAATTTGAGCAGTTCTTCCAAAGAAGTTTTACGAAACAGAGCCATTTTTGTTGGAGACAATGGAGCCACTGAAAAATTAATTCCACAAATTAGTTTATCTATTACAAATATATTTTTTACCTATTTACAAGTTAAAATTTTATTCAATATGAATTTTATAAAAAGTTCTACAAATACATGTTATTTTGTTTTTTATTGTTTTAATCATCTTTTGTATATTCTCTTAGTAGTTTTATCTAAAAGGTGATGTGTTTTGTGTTCTTGTGCAAAAAATATTAACATGCTTTCTACAAAAATAAACGATAATACAAAATAATATGAATAAAACAAAATAGTGTCAGCTTTATTCATTCTAAACCAAAAATATAGCAAACACCTTTTGTTTATGACATATTCTAATATATACATTAGTTGTTCAAGCATTTACTACATAGTATTTAGATGCAAATTCCATCAGGCATACGACCACAACTCACAAAATGATTAATGTAGGTCATGCCATTGCCAACCTATAAGAAACTACAACAATTACGGAATGTTCCTTTAAAATATTCCAATTATAATAAAATTTTAACAATAAAAATATATAAAAAGTTCCAACAGTTTCAACGCATAAAATTCACAAAATGTCGATACAAGTCTCAATAAAATATGACTCATAGTCATCAGTTTTATTTGTGAGTAAATTTTATGTTAAAGCACGAACACAAGACAATATTAATGTATTAGATTAACAAAAATCAAGTGTGATTAGTATGTGTTAATTTAATTTTAGTGTTTTTAAACTTTTTTTCATCAGTTAGTTAACTTTAATGTCACATGATAGAACTTACGTGTTAATGCAAAATTTCTGTGGGCCCGTGTCAGAAAAACAGGCCAAATCTAAAAAGATTTACCTTCTACAGAGACACAGCTACTAGCCCGCCGACGTACTTGTACGGCTAAAACAACACGACACACCTTGATAACATCCGGATATTAAGATAATTTGCACCCCCAGCCCAGCAAACTGCTAAACCCCCTCAATAATTTCTATTAAAGCAACGTGCTCATATTTTTGTACTTTTATTACAAATAAGATTATTAAACATTATTTATGCAACTTAAAAGCATATCAGATTAATTGTTAAATATATTCCCAAACACCACAATAATGCTTTTAACTTACATAAACAAAAATATTTTATTGAGTAAAGTATAGATTAGCATGGCTTGGGGCACTTGAAATGTATAGCTGAAAAATAAATAAACAATTAAAGAAAAAACTACAAATAAAAAACTCTATCTGTGTGTGCTTCTATAAAAACTTTTTCGACAACAGGTTTATATAAAATAACAACCAAAAAAGTTACCAACAGAAACAATGCCATAAAATTCTGTTCATTCATAACTTTATTTATTTGTATTTTGTATTTTACACATTTATGTTGAAGCGAAAATATATTATATCAAGTTAATATCCAACACGTTTGCTTTCAATATATTATTGTATTTATTGTATTATACACATGAATTTTATATTAAATAAAATCAAAATATACGAAAGCAATATAATAAAAAGAAGGCGCACAATGGCACAGCATTCACAAATTCAAACTCCGATTAGATTCTCTAGCCAAAATTCAATACTTTTCTAATACTGGTTCAATTTTAGGACATAGTTTCACAGAACTTGCTGCATAAATAAAATTTAAAATTTAAAAAGAAAACAATAAACAAAAAAAAACAATTATGTATGTACATTATTTAGCAAGGATGAATGGTGTAAAACGATGACATTAAATTTGTTTGGTTTTTTTGAACAATACATACCATTCGCGCAAATCCAACCAACGCAAACATTGTAAAATAAAGAAAAACTCAGTGTATGAGAGTATTTTGCTTCTAGCATTAACAAAATTTATTACAAATTTAAAAAGACTCTTTATACCAACATTTATAATATTGTGTTTTCAAAGAGCCTATTAAAAATTTTATTATCACTTACTTAAATATTGCAAAGCAGTGTTTTAACAGCGTGTGAATTAAATTACAAGCTTATGTATATGTTTTTCTCTTACTTGTTCTATTAAAATTTTATTGTTCTCTTTAATAAAATTTGGAAGAAAATTAACAATACTTAAAAACATCTTCTTAAGTCTTATTTTTATGTATTATTATTGTTTTTGTTTCTTATTGTATTATAAAAAAAAATTACGATGTATTAAACTCTCTTACCGTATCCTTCGCCTTGTAAGAAAAGTCTAAAAGCTTCACTAACTTTTCCCGGTTGTTCTTCTAACACCATACCGCAATCGGATATCTAAAAAAACGAATATTTGAAATTTATATTACATTAATTGATAAACTAGGATCTACTTTCATCCATGAGGAATTTGTTGGATCCAAACGTCCATTAAAAGTGACAGTATCATCAGCATGTGGACTCAAAGAGCCAGTTATATTAATAACTGGCATTTGTAATGTATTCCCTTCTTTCTTTTTTGTTGGATCCAATTCACGATGTATATTCAAATCAGTCCGTCTTACGTAGCTGTCGATAAATAGTGCCAAATTTGTGGGGTTTACATTTCGTTCAAAGTAACTTTTATAAACTTGCACCAAGTCATGATTCCTATCTTCCGTATTCTACAAATTTTAATTAACGAATGTAATAAGCTTGTATTGTAAAATATGAAAATGAAATCAATTTACTCTGCCAAAATGATGCCACATTAAATAATCGAGTACACCCTGTGTCATTCCTTTGGAGCGAAGATGTCGAGCATTTAATTTTTGGTAACCCCATTCTATCCAACCAGCCTGAGTACTTACACAATTTACTAAACATAAAGCAGACACTTGTTCGGGATGGTTTAGTGCGAAACGTGCCAATATATTTGCACCAGCACCAACACCAAATCCTATTATTTGTTTCAAACCGAAATGAGATAGTACGAAATTTAGTTGACTCGCTAATTCTTCCATTGTTGGGTAAATATAACTGAAATTTCAAATAAAAACTTTTGAGTATTTCATTTAATAAAAAAAAAGCGTGATACAATACCAAAGCGTATAATATTGTTTGTTATCTGAGGCATAAAAGTAATCCAATACAATGGATAGAATTGCTGATATTTTATAGACAAACGCAAAAAGAATTTTAAAAAAAAATATATAAGGTAGAATTTAGAATGTAATGTTATTTTCAATATAAATTAATGACAATCAATTCTTATTGTCTAAATGTTTACAACGGTTAGTTAATTTAAATAATGTGGTAAAATCTGGTTGATTCAAGATAAAACACACTTTAAATGACTGGCTTTGAAAGCAACTTTAATATGAAATTATTGCATTCAGCAAATAAATGTGTTGTAAATAGTAATGGATTTAAAAATTGATTAATAATTATTTTGTCCTTTCTACAATTATTAGCATTTTATTTTTATTGGTGATAAAAAGTTTCAATTTGAACTAAATTGAAAATATTCAAATATGTAATATATGTTTCTTTTTAAAAGTTGTTTGGAATTTGCTCTAGATATGTGGAATATGAATTCTAAATTATTGTATTTTACATTTATTGAATATTTATCAATATTTTGCTCATACTTACTCTTCTGGTAATGTTTGAGCGCCCTCTTCTTGTCCTGGGGCATTTACATGATAAACACAAAAGTTTTCTAATAAAGCCCTCATATCAATGTAATTGAAAAATGCTTGAAAACTTGATATATCTAAAATGAATCAAAAGAAACAAAATATAAATTAGTCCATTCATTTTTTAAACACTTACAATTAAGTCCCAAATCGTGGTATGTTAAAATAGCTGGTTTAGCCCTAGACCCTTGTACAGCAACCACCAAATTTCCGCGATCCGTTTCGACAATCTCTTCTTGTGCAGACGAATCATCTCTTGATAAAGAACGTGCCGATGGAAATTGCAATTGAATATTCTTTAATTCAATATCATCCATACTGTCAGAAGGCATCGTACTATAAATAATATATTATACAAAAATGTGTAAGAACGTTTTGTTCACATTTTTTGAAAATGCGCAATATATAGCATCAAGAGCACGGATAATTCAATATTTTGTATCGAAGAAATGACAGAAAAGTACACACATGTTTAATAATAAAAAATAGACCAAAAAAATATATAAGATTGCAAGCACTACATAAATATATAGATGTAAAAATTGAATCTGTCGATGTATCCTTACCCCAAAAGGGCAGCCTCCTCAGCTACACCAGAAGCGGGCATTTTTCTATGTGTATTTGTGTTTGCACTATCAGTCCTAAAACAAATCAAAGGAAATATCTAAAATGTAACTAAATTGCTAATACTAATGCATTGTCTGTAAAATTAAATTAAAAAAAAACGCTCTTTTTGTTTCATATTTTTCTAAAACATAATTAATTGTCTAGTTATAAAATAAGCTGTCTTTGTTCAAGTGACAAAAGCATGTACCTAATATATAGTTCACGTATTGATTGCATTCATAAAAGAAATAAAATCGATAATTTATTTATTAGCTTTATTAATGTACTGATATTTTCAAACAAAATATGAAACTTTAAAGCCGATTCAGCTTAACAAACTTCAATTCTATATTACACGGTAAATATTAAGTAGATTTACATGTATTTAAGAAAAATGAAAATCTTTTTATTGAATAAGCTTCAAAAAAAGCTGTAATTGTTCAAATTACAAAAAACATACAATACATGCGAATGCGACCATGCTGTACTTACCTTAATTTTCGAAAATTATGCATTTTTATATTTAAATTTTTAAGATTAGAAATTTCGTTCGAAGATAATATAAATTTTAAACAGAAAATGCTTCACGTTGCAACTGTTTTCAATCAATATATTAATTTATATTTATATTACATGTTTATAAACAGAATCATTTATTGAACAAAATAATAAACCGATTTAATTAAATCTAGTTTAATAAGATACAGACATGAATTTATGCAATATTGAACTGATTATTTAATGTTTAAAACAATATTTACATTTAACCAAATATACACAAAACTGACCTAACATGAAATTTAATTAACGTTTAAACAAAAATCTATAAAATCAGGAAATATAACATTGAGCAAATTGATCAAAAACTATAATATGTTGTATTTCCAAATTAATATGAATAGATAATGAATTTTATTACATTGTAATACCCTGCAAAGAACTTCAATCAATATCTGACCCAGTCTATTATAATAACACTTATTGTTGACCCAAAAGTAAAGAAAATACTGCGTACAATTTTGCTCACGAACAACAATTGCAAGTGAAACAAATACAAAACATAATTGGACAAAATAATTTACATGAAACGGTAATTTCATTTCAAAATTCATAATTTTAAATTCGTTTTTTCAAAAAAACATAAAATACGAAAAAAGCGTTAACAAAATGGTTTCTCCATAATGAATACTGTACCTGGAAGAAATAAGAACAGGGCCAGCAGTATTAGTACGTTCAATAAGACGTTCCTCTCTTGAGGATGTTCCCGAAACAAAATTAAATGCCTTCTTGACACCATCAAGAAGTCCTGTTCCAGTATTTTGGGCTCCTGACACAGTCGTGGACCGATAAACATCATTTGAACCGGTCAGGGAACGGTACGAGCCGTTCAGGCTGGCCGGCATCGTGCCAAAAGCTGATCATCATTACATCAATTCGTCATTCGAATAAATTCAATAAACAAAATTCAAAGATACCAAAAGCAAATAAACTTTATTTACTAACAATATTGTACAATAAGTATGAAAATTAATCATACAGTAGTAAGGAAATTGGCAACCTTGATAAAAAACTTGGCAAGGTATCTCGTGTTACAGATTTTAAAGAAATTACTTTATGTTTGTACTATATATCAATATTTATGGTCTCGTGCTACGACGGTCCTTTTACATTGCTAAAGGGAATACATATATTGCGATAAATTCGTAGTTTTTATAAAGCACACAACTGAGAAAATTGAATCGATTAAGTCGCATAACGTTGTATGAGAATTTCCCTTATTGGACAATATTTTCGTATAATTTTGGTAATAAAGTCAACATGCAATTTACAGAAAAAAAGCACATCAAGCATGAACAAAAAGGCTAACTAATTTTTTCATTACGTAGACAAATGCATGCATAATGTATTCAATTAGCACAACAACTCATCTGACTTGTAAGTGCTAGAGACAAAAGTTTTTTAGAACGCATAAAGGAAATGGGTTTGTTAAAAAAAATTGAATAATTGCTTCAAAGTTCCTGATAAACAAATTAACCCAATTAAAATTCGTCCAGAAACATATTATTGTACAGTAAACCTTGTATTTGTATTAATTTTAAACAATTAAGGAGTATTAATGAAATTCGTCGATTCTTTTAAAATAAAAGAGTCGCACTATTATTGATTTTTTTTACCTGAAGTTAGTATTAATATTATAGCCTACACCCCAAATGTAATCAATCAAAATTCAATTCACAAAATTTCACATTAAATTTGGTAAAAAAATTTTAAACTTACCTTTAATTTTATAATTAATATAATTTATGTATAATTAAAGACACAAATACGATTTAGCACACAAAAGCACTATTCTGACGTTTGTGATCTAAAAAATGTTGTAATGCTTCTTCTGTTCATTGGTTGCTAGGTGGCCACGAGGTCTTTTGAGCTACTCACAGTGTCGTCCCGTCAAAAATGTTGTCAAAGTTTAATATAATTATATCCTCTTCACAAATATTGTTACAATTTGTGCAAGTTTTCAGTGCACGAACTCAAACAGCAGTCATTGTAAATAGATTTTGGTTGTAAATGCAGTAATTTTAAAAATATATTGTGCACCGCCACTGGTGAAAGTACGAAACTTATCGATTTGTAGTTCAAATTACTGTTGCGTGAATTGTGGCTCCCTCAATGAGAAATAATACATTTACAATTTCTTGGAATAGAGAATTCTACGTTATCTTTCAAATTTAAAGAGAAAAAAATACTGGCCCATGGGGGGATCGAACCCGCGACCTTCGCGTTATTAGCACGACGCTCTAACCAACTGAGCTAATGGGCCTGTGCTTTAGAGCTTTTGACATATTTTCAAATCGAAAGAGTTTTCCACTTATATTTCATTATCATACAAATACAAAAATGTATAATGAAAATTACTTTATCAAAGAAAATTATTTTATTTATTAGTAATTAATACGTATAAAATATGTTTACAAACAATGTGATGCATAATTAACAGTTGTTTTTAAAGCTTAAGTCAAAACTTTAAAACTCTGTTTTGCACTTAAGCTTTATAAATAATAATATAGAATATTAGAATAGTTTATTGCATCTGTAAAATGTAAATAAACTAAAACTTGAAAATTTAATGAATGTCTAATATTTTCTGTCATAAAAATTAAAACTTGAAAATATTAACATCAATCTGGACTCAAATAAGAGCATAAAATATACAATGTATCTTACTTGTAATAAAATTTAGAAAGTGTACATTTGGGAGCCGTTTTACTCCCTTCAAGTCAATTTCCAATCTTCTTTCTGAAATCTTACTCTGTGAGTCGTAAATATTCACAAATTTATAAAGCACCAACGAGTTCTTAAAAGTATGATATAAAACTAAATATAATCGTATATACCTAGGCTAGAAGTACATAAAATTTCATAGACATTTTGAAAATATAGGTACGAAACACTTACAGTGTATCATTTCTGAAGAAATTAATACAGTAAAATAAAAGATAATAATTTTTGGTGTTGTTTTATGGCTAGATCGAAATTTTTTCTTATCCACCTTTCAGGTCAGGTAATGTTTCATAGTAAAATTTGCTCAAAATGTATTTTTATTTACGTTACGAGATACCTACCGAGGGTAAAGCTAGAAAATTTACGATATTAGATACTTAGAAATATTTTATAAGGTCCATGTCCTGGAAACTTTCTTACGGTTATCTTGTTTTCCACTTTTTAACTTCAATATATTCATGATGGTGTTCGTTTATATATTTTATGTTTAATTAATTAAATAATACAATTTCTAGTTGTAAAAATTTAGGTAAAAGAAATTGTAATACGAAAAACACTTTTAGCGAACCATGCAAAAATATATATTCATGATGGTTTCTAATTTTTTATTTGTAGATCTGGTGAGAAAATTTACATATTAAATTGAAACAATGTGTTATTACTTTAGTCGTATTGTGAGGATATATTATTTACTTATAAAACAATGCAAATTAGCGGATCTTTTGCGAAATGTCCACATCTTTTGTTCAGAATAAGTGCATATGGATTAAGGCATTCCGTTCTATTCACATGAATATAATAAATTTTAACAACACTGTGTACTTTTCTGCTTCAAAAAGACATATTTTGCAAACTCACCCATCCAAGTCCTCAAAAGCCATATTTATATGGCCTGTGTCATGTTTAAAGTATGCCATACGGCCCAATGCAATCCCTTTCATTTTTGTTTCATGAAGAGTTTTGTTATTAGTTGGTCCGCAGACTTTTTGCACTCGTGAATCACTTTTTCTGCACAAAAATTACTAATGGAACATATTTTTTATATTCACTTATCCAGTATTTAAAACAATAACAATTATTATTCATACATTGCTGATTGCGTGAATAATTTCTACAGAAAAAGTTACTTTAAATTTGCATGTCACTGTTTAAAAGATTTATTTAAAGGTGTTTCATATTGAATTGTTCAGTTATTATTCAGAAATGATCGAAATTAATGGCACAATTAAAAAAAAATAAGAAAATTCTCTCTTACTGCACTCACTTTCAATGATTAAAATAAGACATTCTTTTTAACTTGACTTTTACAATTCTTTTAATAAAAATACCAAAGAGTAACAGAAAATAATTATACTTATGTGTATGTATTTATAATTTGTTTTGATAAATAGATTTTATTGCAGCTTAACCGTAAGCATAACCAGTTTTTTATAAACAATATGCAATTATAACTCATAATGGATATAAATAGTAACAATATTCATGAATAATTAATTTTTATGCATTTTCCAAGAAAAATTTTACAATGTTTTCAATTTAAAGAAAATTTTTAAAAATGCTATCCTGATTAGGTTTGTTGTAAACACTTTTTACAATTATAAAATTTAATTAAAAAATCTTTTTGTGATTATAATTAAAAAAATATCTATTTTAGGTATAATATATAAAATTTATGAACATTATACATACGAATAAGCTTGGTTGAATAATAAATCCGAAGCACTTAATTTCTTCATGAACTGTGAAATCGATTTAAAGACAATTTTAACACAATTTAATAAAAAATTCCATTAATGGGAAATGTTACATGCAGATGAAAACCCGCGAATGATATTATATTGGGTTTATGTGCAATAAACTAAATTGTATATTTTATAAATTAGTTTGTGAACACTGAAATTTTGAATTTAAAAATGTACTTATTTTAGGTGTGTTACAGAAAATAGAGGAGATAAAAGGATGATATAATCAAAATCTATTGTAACATGTACCAATTGTAAAAAACATTCTGTAATAGGTGTGTTTTTTAATAGCCAAACCAATTTTATGGCAACACTGATTTTATTTTCGTATTCACTAACTTCTAGAATATAAATTCTATTATAATACTTAATAATTATACATATTAAAAAAATAACACTAATGGCAATTAAAACATCTATCATCATACTTAACTAGAATATTAAAAATGAACAATAATAATTATAAATAAGTCATTAAAAGTTTGTTAAAAATAAACACAGCCCTAACACAGTTTGTGGTTTTCATCTCATTTGAAATTTTTACACGTTGTTTCGGTTCTCCTGAGCATTTGTCGAATTGTATTCTCCATTAGGGCCCATATTTAATGCATCTTCTATAATGTCACCAGTTACATAACCCGTACTTCTTCTGTTTGACAAGCGATTCTTGCTACGTCGTTTCCTTTGAGTTTCACTTCGATCTGAAGATCTAAACAAAACGCACACATTATAATATATAATGGAATTTTAGATTTCCGTTTACTTAAAATTAGTATATAAATATACGTACGAATGTGGATGACGTAATTTTACTGGAGGATGATCGGACGGATTGAAATTTTCCGGAAGACCATAAGATTTTCTTGAACTCATTGTTCCACCGTCCATATCAATATTTGATTGTCTGGAATTTTAAAATTTTCATTTAAATTTAATTTTTGTATAAAGTCTGTTTGAAATGGAATTTTTTTAATGATAGTTGCAAACCAACTTCCTCTTGCAATGTACATGCAGAATGTTTCTGACATATTGACAGCCCTATTATATAATAACATTGACGATTTTGTGATATATCTTTATACTTATCAGTACTTGTACAGATTAGAGTCATGTTTTCAAGCAGTTTCGTTAGATTATAGTCGGCTTTTTTATAATGTACATACATTTTTCTAAATTGACGAAATATAAATAAAATACGAACTATTATAGTTATAAATTTGGTAAAACTGTTGTCATCTAAAAATAGCAGTTGCGATAAAGTTCATTATTAAATGTACGAAAAATTAATATTTATACATTTTGTAATTAATATTAACGATAATAAAATGTATTTTTACATACAAAATTACTGACTTGTCATTTAAATGTAATTACTATTATTAGGTGGAATATTGAACAAAATTTTTATCTTATCCTATTTATTAGTGTTTTATTTCTACAACATGTATTTTACCACCAATTGCTTTCGAACACGCACAAAATATTTACATTGCCTCATTTATTTATTAATTAAAAGAAAATATACGAACCGTAAAGTAACAGAGGCTTCTTCAGTCATTTTTACTTTTCAAAACCACTAATTAAAAACAAGCACAAACTAAATGCTAATGAAAACTTTAATGAAAAATTGTCTATAAGTGGCAGTATTTCAACTATTAATAGATTGTAGAGACTGTTCGAGGATATTTTTTCTGATATAGTGTATTATATTAGATATCTAATTTATATTCAAACAAAAAATGATAAGATAACTTTTATAATTAACAAAGCCAGTTTATATGGTGAATAGTTTATTTCTGTAAACAATCTGTTTTTATTTATGGTAGTACGCATCTAATAATTGTCTTTTGTGTATTTTGAAAAATTTCATCTGATGATATTGACATACCACAAAACGATTATTTTCGCATCTATATCCATCTTTATTGGATCTTAAACATTGATTTGCCATTTTGAGAAATTTACTACGAAAATAAAACACAAGACTTTGGTGTTTATCACAATTTTCTGCTTACAACCGGTCCATATAAACAGAATATCTGTTTTTTTAAATATCCATTTATATTCATTAGTAGATACTGAATATAAAGAGCAATATTTCCAGAATAAATAAAGCTGAAAATCGGATTTATGCTATTATTGACAACAACGTGGTACAAATATGAATATAATCATAAATATGCATAAATAAACAACACCATTTTCGAAGAATTGCTTTTTAGGTAATAAGAAAAACAAAATGAAAAAATATACCCAGATATGAATTAATTATCACTACATGTCTAATATGTAGGTGACTATTTTATTAAATAATTGTTGAAATGAGATTAAAAACACGTTTCTATAAATAAATAATTGAATATATACACAACATGTATATTATACTGGCAAATATGAAAACCGTTCGAGCAATAATAGATAATTGTTTACAGTTTTGACAAGTTAATAGAATTAGCATCTGTTTCGAACAGTAAAAAGGCTTTACAGTAAATTGTAGCATAATTAAATTTACTATGTAAACAATTTTCCAGGATTATACACCCTTATAGATCCATTTATATTATTATTTTGTTGTCAAATTCAATTAAATTTCAATTAAACTGTATCTAGTTTCGATACTATTCGAAAATAAAAAAAATCACGCGATATTCAAATAAAATAGCCATGTACTCGTAAGTAAACATATACGTATAATAATGTGGAATAGGAATAGTAATAGTAGTAAATTTTTATATACGAAAACGTGTTATAATAATTTCTAATTTTCGACAAGATTTATGGCACCGTTTCGTGTTCATCAAATATTTAATAACGGCCATATAGGATGTCCTTAGTACATACAAAATCGAATATACTGCAACGAACATTATATAATTTACCAGACATACGAGTACATACCTATATCTATACATAAATTCCATGTTTTAAGTTAAAAGTCAGTTTCAAACTTATCTTAAATGGGTAATTTTAATTAGAAATTTTTTTCCTTGAAAATAATACATGTAAATTTATTACTACATATTTTTATTACCAATAAATAGAATTTTGTTCTCTGTTATAACCGGATTTAACTAACTGACTCATCTTCCACAATATTGCACAAAAAATCAACAAAACATCCTTTTTAGAAAGTTAACGAAAGAAAAAATTTACCATGAATTTGATTTATCATATTTTTTCTGAATTGGTCACAAATTTAATGTTTTCGTCAATGCCATAAATGTTAATTAGTGGTAAAATTTTATATTTGCTATTGAAAAGTCAATATCAAATTAATTTAGGTTGTTTAATAAATAACAAGCCAATAAAGGCCATATAGAATATTTGCGAAAATTAATTACGACTATTTTAATAGTTAGCTATTAATGATGAAGGAAGTAAATGCGAATTTGAAATTTTGACGTACCCTTAAAAAATTTCGCCAATTCCAAGATACTCAACTGGAATAGAAAGTGAATGAGCTCATATGTTTTTGTATAAATTTTCTTATGAATAAATAAATTATATACCTATATAGTTGATCAGGAAAGAAGAAAGTCTAAATTGAACATCAAAATGTTTCACAAATAACATAACGTACACATTTAACTTTCATTTTCTCTTGTCCAACTTAATGATTCAACTAAATAGAAACAACGAGTTGTAGGACGATGTTTCCGTATGTGATCACCTTATGTGACTGTGTGGTACAAACATATACATTTTCATATAGTAATTCTTAATTCAATGCTACATAAATGTCCAATGTTAAATGTTTCAATGTTAACTATTTAAGGAAACTACGCTATAGTTTGTTCATTTTCTTGTTTCCATTTAGATAAAAATCTTTTCTTTGCACCAATTTTAAATAAAATTTATGCTAAATAATTATTTATTTTTAAACATTTACCAGAGCTTTCAAAATAAAACAGCAACAAAAATTTCTTTCGAAAAATATGAAAACCTATACATGAAAAAAAGTTATTTGCAACGAAATTAAAAACTGTTATAAAATTTCATATTCATACTGTACACATAAATGGCTATATCGTAAAAATTTATCAAAAAAGTTTACTTTCAACAAACATCAAAAGAGGCGAAACAGCTTTTCCAAAAATAATTTAGGAAATAATAATAATTTATTTGCCCATTTTTTTTTTCCTAAGAATTCAAAGATTGTATTTTATTTTATATTATGAGAAATGAAAATGTGTATTTGATTTATATAAAAATTTACAAGCCATTAAATTTTATTGTGCTGTAATAATAATATTCATGAATGTGATATTTACTTCTCTTTTTTTACGCTTTTCAAGAAAGCACAACGATTAAATCATGTAAAAATATGTCAGACTATAAATATTCAAAACAATCACTCAAATTAATTTGTATGAATTTTTAAAAATTAAGAATTGTTTTATTTTTAAATAATTTATTTCGCATTATGTTTACAATTAGTGTTATATTTATTATATGAGAAGCAAAAGGAGTAAACAAAACTGTAAAAACTTTCTTTTATGATAAAAAAACAATACGACTTTCTGTAGTTTACCACAAAGTTTTCCACAAATAATTATTTTAACAATTAAGAAGAAGAGTGGCTTGATTTAGTGGAAAACCGAGATGTTCTGCAGTGTGCAAGTTTTTAATAATCGCAGCATCAACTTACAAATATTCACAAAAAAGATTTTTTGAACTACTAATACAAGTTAGACGAAAAGCACATTATTTAACATGTACTTGTATAATGAGATACAATACTATGTCAGTAAATCGTGTACCTTTAATTCACATTTTTATGGTTTTCTACGTATTCTCATATACATATACATACATACATATATTTTTATTCTCATCTTCTTTTTGTACCCCAATTCAGAAATACTATAAATTTCTTCGTACTTATGTGTTATATCTAAATGCAAACTTCTTCTAACTCATGCATATAACTAGAGAAAACAACTTCTTTTATGTCCCTAGTTTATAATAAATGTGATTTATTATGATAATTCATATAAAGATGTTAATATATAGGAAATTGTATAATACTCTTATTCGAATAAACTATCCAAATATTTTTTTGTAAAATTATATCGAATAATTAAATTTCAAACGTCATTCATTTCGTATTGTTATTAAAACAAGAAAACAGTAATAATGTCTTTTTGTAATTAATAAAATTTATATAAAAAAACTTGTTTCTGAGTTTATTGTTGTTTGTTGTTGTTATTTCCGTGTCTTTTTAAAGCACAAGGAAATAAAATTTACTTTATAATGTACAGTATTACGTATGTGACTTTTTATTAAAAGTTATATTGTTCATAACAATAAACAATGAACAAAATTGAATTCAGCCATCTTCAAAAGATAATTACTTTCAAGTATTTTTGTTTAGTTTACTTAGAATGTGGGTAATGGGTATATCGAATAGTATGTTAATAACTTATATCTATCTAGACCTATATCATAATCTCTATATTGTTATAGATGTACACTTCTTAAGTAATAGCATGAAACCTGAATATTGTAAATACAGAGATAACAAGCATTATATACAGTATCATCATACATAAATATTTATATTTCTGTATTATCTCAATATTCAAAATAGTTTGTATTACATTATAACAATTTTTTTTTGAATCAGTCGAGATGGAACATTTGACGCATTTACATAAATTAATTATATGCCTATACTAAAAAAACAACTTTCATTTTGACATCATTACGATTATTATATACATATTAAAAGGGAAAGCTATAACTATTAATAATTTCACATTCCATATGAATCTGTCTGTGTTCAAAATATATAGAATAGACATCTAAAAACTTCTAATGGACGATTCATGTATATATCTAATTAATAATTATGTATATGCTTGCACTTTTACCTAATATTATATACAAATGCATATATGTATGTAGATGTACAAGCTACATATTAATAAGAAAGTGTGTTTTTTCCTTAACGACATTGATTAAATCTTCATTACGTAATAAGTAAACTTTTTTCTCTTAGATATTGATAAGTTGTTATGCAATAATTTTCTGTGTATGTGATTATATTTAATTGGCTTCATTTCCAAAATTCTTATTATATTTTGTTTGAAAAAACAAAATATTATATAAATGGACTTTTTGTCCGTTGTGGTCGCCGTCGCCGTCGCCGTCGCCGTCGCCGTCGCCGTCGCCGTCGCCGTACGCAGATCTTGTAAGCACGATAACTCACGACAGAATAGAGCTATAGGGCTGAAATTTTGTATACATGTTGTTCTTATATAGATGAAGTTCCCTATTGAAAATGGGCTTGATCGGTGCGGCCAAAAGGGCGTTAAACTATCGCTGAAGTTTTGTAAGCACGATAACTTGCGAAAGAATAGAGCTGTAAAGCTGAAATTTCGTATATATGTTGTTCTTATATAAATGAAGTTCCCTATAGAAAATGGGCTAGTTCGGTGCGGCCAAAAGGGCGTTAAGCTATCGCTAAAGTTGAAACTTCGTAAGCACGATAACTCACGATAGAATAGAGCTGTAAAGCTGAAATTATGTATATATGTTATTCTTATATAAATGATGTTCCCTATTGAAAATGGGCTTGATCGGTGCTGCCAAAAGGGCGTTAGGTACCGCTCAATTTGAAACTTTGTAAGCACGATAACTCACGATAGAATAGAGCTGTAAAGCTGAAATTATGTATATATGTTGTTCCTATATAAATGATAATCTCTATTGAAAATGGGCTTGATCGGTGCGGCCAAAAGGGCGTTAAACTACCGCTGAAGTTTTGTAAGCACGATAACTCGTGACAGAATAGAGTTGTAAAGCTGAAATTTTGTATATACATATTGTGACGTTCTTTATTGCGGTTTTGGCGAACAATTGTATTTTCGCCGGATTTTTCTCGAGCGCCACCGTATTTTTTAGAGAAATAGGAAACTCTTGTGCCTGGGAGCTTAGTCGAAGGAAATAATAGTCCAAGGTTCTTAAATAACTACCAGGAAATAAATAAAAC